>JALZYL010000034.1:0-265721 GCA_023619815.1 Aspergillus neotritici | reverse complement strand
GGGGGGAGCGTGGGACGTACACATCGTCTGGTGGTAAGACCATCGAAACGGGCGATATGGCCTTGGAAGGGCCTTTTCAATGTCGAATCCCTCGTAGGCCTGCGGCAGAGACACCCCGCTGAGCTGCGCATAGTCCGGGAAATCGCCCAAGGCCTTGATCTCGCTGACGGAGAAACCCGTAGGGGTGTATCGGTCGTCGTCACAGGACCGGTAGTCTGCATCCGTCGGGATAAGACGGCGCCGGACGTCTTCCTCGTCGACTTTCCTGTACGTCAAGGCCGTCTTCGGCAGGGTGGCGAGGACCTCCCGGCGCTGAGGTGGGAGAGCGTTCGTATAGCTGGTGGGCGACGCAGACGGGTTCTTGTCTCCTGGCGTTGTCTCGCTGGTCGAAAGCCTGCGACGGTGGGATTTAAACCACGCCACAAGATGCTTTCTCGAAGTGTTCCCCAAGACAAACCATACCCCTACCAGCGAGACCAGGACAAGACCCAGCACGCGCAGGTTATCCAACGCACGAAACTCATCCATGGTGGTTTGAATCCATGCACACCACGCAGACAGTATTCAATCCGATTTCATCAGGAGAAGCCAGACGCTGTTCAATCCAATCTCATGAAGAAAGAAAGACCAATCCAACAAACGGGAAAACAACTATCATCAAAATATGCCACAAAAAGCAACGGCAGGATAAGAACCAAAAACCAAACCAGAGCTAAACTTCCCCCTCGCATCTATTATCCAAAAGCGCAGCCAACAGCGAGTAAAAAGGACCCCCAAAGTCCTACATATAGTTATAGTTATAAGCCAGGATCAACTCACCCAAACCGGTGCGGAGATGCAGATCGAGTCGAGCCGAGTCGACGATAAGAGACACCTCCCCCGGGGTAGTAGTCGATCCGAGTTCATTCACTCATTGATTCGCTCAATTATATGGTAGGGCACTCCCCCAGCCTAGCTACCTGCCTAGGCTCTGATCATTAACCCCGTTGAGCGAGCGCAGCAGCCAGAACAGTCATGCCTAGGTACTAAATGGTTAATCTATTCGTCGGCCGCCTATCCGGGGTCGGGGTCTGTCTGTCTGTCTTATCGGCTAGGCGATACAAGGTTCTTGGGTGACGTGAGTGTAGTAGGTAGACACAGCGTGGAACCAGGACAAACACAAACACGTATGCGGCGCTATTCCCCCCTCCTCTTGTGTCTCACAGGGTTGTTTTTGTATGATGTCGAATATCCTGGACGTCCCGTCTCGTCCTGTGTAGATGCTTCTCTCGAATCTGTCTCTGGGGTAATGAGCAATTTCGCAAGCTGGGAGGACGTATACGTGGAAGACGTGCTTCCCACTTGCGTCTATCAATAGATATGGATATCTATAGATAGATAGATAGATAGAGATGGATAGATATGGGTGTAACCAAGAAAGACGATAATGAGGCGAGGACCTGGTTAACTGAAGCGGTATAGAGTCGACATCTCCGCACTTCCGAAAAAGGCAAAACTGTCCCTGCGATAAGAGTCATGTGCTGGCCCTAGATGAGAGTCTCACTAGGTTTATGCCCTGATAGACAGGAAAATGCCCATTCCAGCACCATAATATATAACCCTTCTACATGGTCATTCTATATAGAAAGAAGACTGCAGGCTGAATTAGTCGGGCTAGTAGGTATCAATTAGTTGTTGCCTGCAATATGTATGTACTTCAGCTTGTAATAAGACTCCACATGGTGATTGATGTACACAATAAGATTGACCCAAGAGCAAATAGAAAGAACAAGTAGACGGAACGCCTCGTGAAGCCGATGAATGTTGATGTCAAGTAGCTCAGGAATGTAGTAGATGGACCCCAACCTGCAAATGGTCGGGTTTGTTTCATTTTGAGATTCTTCTTCCCTTTTCCTTGGCTTTTCCCTTTTTTTCTTCTTTTTTCCTTTTTCTTGTTTCTCTTCCCGTTCTGTTGAGATTCTGTCTTCTGTTGGTTTCTGGTGGATGGTGGTTCCTGGTCCTTTCCTGTAATACCCGGAATGCATTGCGTGACAACTTCGTTGAATGCCTCGGGGACCCGGACGATCCCACTCTACCACCGATCAAATGGGCGCGAAGTAGTCGAATAAGGATTATGTGATGTGAAATTGGGGTATCATAACACCGCTGTTATCGCTGAAATGCGTAAAATCGAGACGACATAGGAGAGCTGCAAGGCACGAAAACAAAGATAATAATAAATGAACAATAGAATTGTGTTGGACAGTTAATCAGGATTCGTGAGCTAGAGCAGGTTAGAATCGAAATCGAACATTGGGATTTACAACACGGCTTACCCGTAGCACTGGTCGAGAGTAGTCCTCGTTGTCTTGAAGAGAGACGCTACTATTTCGGCGGCCAGAGGGCCAGATCACCGTGTCCGTCTTCATGCGGTTGTCCGTGAACGTCCGCTGGGGGGTGGTCGACGAGGCTCCTGACAGGGTATGGCTGTGTCCGTCCGAGAACATGCCCTTCATCGTGCTCATCTGCGAACCTTTGCTGTGGCGTCCATCGAGCAGGACATTCTGCACGCTTGGGTCGGGGCTGGCGGACCGTTGACGGCGTCTCCAGCAGAGCATGACGATGAGGGCACCGATGACAGCTAATCCACCAAGGGCACCGATGACCACCCCGGCGATCGCGCCACCACTGAGATTGGACCCGCTCTTTTCGGACACCGCACTGGAATCGGCGCCCGACGTCGCGGTATTCTGGACGGTGATGGTAGTCGCCTGTCCGGAAATGGTTTCCACGGCGGTATCCGCGGTGGTTTTCGTTTCGGATGTCTCGGACGAGGTCTGGAGGAGGTCAGTTTCCGGAAGGATCCAGTGAAGGGAACGCTTCGGTACGCACCGACGATTCAGTCGAAGTGGTCGACGGGGCCGTTGCGGTACCCGATGGTGCATGGTTTGATAACTCGATGTAGGCAAAGAGCCCCTTGGACGCGTCTCCGCAGTCGTCATCCGGAAACCCGGGGCATGAAACCGCGCAGTCTTTTTCGTCGGTATTGGTCGCCTTGTTGGGGGCAATATTCGAGCACCAGCACTTCTTGCCCTGCAGAATGCCAAAAGCGAAATCGCTCTCGCAGTGACTTTGGCAGTTTCCCAGCGACTGGAATGTGCTGAAATCTGAGAAGGAGTCAGCCAAGGCCGTGCAGGTGTGTCGTGGAGGGGAAAAGGGACATACTCGGTTTGTTGTCGGCGCCCGTGTTGACGTTCGAGCAATATGCCGTCTCCGCCGAGACAGAACCGGTGAGCAAGGCCAGCCCCGAGAGAATCAGACCCAGCTGCATGGCATGCGGTATGGCAGCCTTTCCTCCTCTGAGAGTGCTGGGTGCCATCGTGCACTCCGTCTCTGCCGTTCCTCCAGACCAGGTCGATTTGGCTACCACTCGACTCCTCCCTCGATCTCGCGAGATTCCGGGAGTACCAGGATCGCCTGACTGCCGACCAGATATACGGTCGGCCCGAGCGGGATCAGTAAATGGGATCGTTGCAGATGACCAGGGCAGTTTCCACCTGGGTCACGATCATCTACGGGACCATTCACCCCCGATCTGAGCCCAAGTGATGACGACAGTTGATAGTCGGCCACGGGCGTCCCACGGAAGATCCTTTCAAATCTGAACAGACGGGAATTGCTGGGAGGTGCCGATCAGCGATGGCCCCAACAACAGTGCCCGACGGGGACGGTGTAGGAAGTTAAACGCACCGATGGGATGGGGCCCGAGTGAAGGCACTCAACCTGATTTCCCAGTTCCGATACAAAGTCGAAAGGGGGAAGGAGAAAATCCAAGGTGGAAAGAAAAGACCAAAATAGGACGGTCAATTCCGGATGGACGCACAGAGGGAGCTGGGGTTACAGAGGGCGGAAAGAAGCACAAGGCCGAGGCAGAGCAACGATCAGAGGGATATCAGCATCCTCAATAATCATTGGTTGGCGGAAGAGGGTGTGTGAAGCGGTGGCCTCGGACCTGATCAACCACTATCAGGAATTGGGCCGGCGAGGAGGGAGAAATGGCGACCCGGGGAGAGAAAGTGAGAGAGAGAGGATGAGGATCAAAAGGTAGAGAGATCGATAGATCGAGATACCAAGGGAGGAGGAAGAGAGGAAGAGACGAGGGATCAGGAAGCGTGCGAGGATGGAGAATGCTGAGGGACTTTTTTTAAAAAATAAAAATGATTTCAAAAATAAAAAATAAATCGTAAGAATAATAATAATAATCAGAATAATAATTTTTTTTAAAAAAATGAAATATTATTATAATTATTATTATAAGAATGAGAGGATCAGAATTAAGAATGATCACAGTCCAGAAAGATGGGGTGAGCCTAAGTTGGGGGTTAAACCAGCTCCGGTTTAGTCGAGTTCTCGGGGACAATGGGAATATTACTCCCTAGTATAGGTTAGTATAGGTTAGTATTGTCTAGTCGAGTATTTTACTGCGATGATTTACTGCTGCTTATGGTCTTGAATCTCCTCCGTACAGAATATCACGATGATTATTACCTTGGTTACCGACACAATCCGTGCATTATGGATGTATGCACGCTGTATGTGGGTGGATGTCCCTGTATGTACGCTGTATGTACACGGTATGTACGGCTGGATCTCTTCTCCGACTAGTACCAAAAGAGGAGTCCAGTCTCCAGTCTCCAATCTCCAGAACAGAATATCCTGGGAAATCCAAGGAGTTTTGCATGACGATGGGAAATGAAGAAGAGACCAGACCGAACAGACATCCCCGCGGCAGGGTGGAGTGTACGATCCATGATTTCCACCGTCTTGCTGGGTATGTCTATCCATACCGAAACCAGCCAGACCATCAGAGGACCCGAAAAGAGCGTCCCTTCAAGGGATAAAACACATAAAACACTCCATCGTTCAAAGGATGAAAGGTGGGATCCCCTGACAAATCACCCGTCATCCGGACTGCGGCTGGAATCCATTTTCATTTTTGATCTGTGAGTCTGGATGATCTATCCGGAGGACTCGTCCCCGTATTCTTCGGATCTGGACGGTCGAGAACCGCGTCGATACTCTAATGGAATTAAAGTAGATTTCATTAAAATAAAGATAGAAAATTATATTGTTGAGTAGATGAAAAGAATGATAATTATTAAATTTGATAAAAATATAAAAATAACCATATTCTTAAATATGATAAAGATAGAATAAAATAAAAATAAACACACTCCACCCGAAAGTAAATTGAAAGTAATTGACTCCGCTCGGTGTGGCTATACACACTCTGTATACCGTATCAACCTCCTATCGATCTCGGTATTATCGTGTATCTATTTCCCTCTGAAGCACATGTCTCCCTCAAGTAACCAGGTAATCTGGGAGGTAACAACTCATCCCTGCTCCCACACATCACATCCAAAAGACCCGGTCACTGGTCTGACAGAGACACACGTAGCGATCATCCTCTGACTTATTCGGTCACCCTTGGAATTAATGGAGAGATCGACTCTGGGTCAACCACTCGGGAACGGCAGAGATACCCGAGCCCATCCAAGCCCGAGATCGTAGTCCGATGATTGGTCCTCCAGTATCATCCCTCCAAGTCCTCTCGTAGGTAGGTAGGTACTAGGTAGGTAGGTAGGTACCTAGTAAGTAATACATAGTATGATCCTTGTCTTACCCGGTCATCATCTCCGGTTACCTAGAAGGTACTAAAAAAGACAGAGACACTCGCCACCGCACAGGGCAAAATTGATCCCGGGTGGAGATTGAGACTCGGCTCGGCACAGCAAGGAGCGGTCCAGATGCCTGGATGTGTGTGAGATTGATTATCCGTCCTCTTTCTTGGTCCGGAGTACTACGACTACCTATTATTCGTCTGCTGGTTACTATTATTATTATTCTTTTTCTTCTTCTGGTCCGACCGGAGATAGATCGGTGAACCTGGGTTTCAGCCCGCCTCATCCGCCCACGTATCCACGGATACGACCAACGATGGACGGCACGGAAAGGAGCCCACGACACAAATCATCTGGGTCGTTCCTCGACTGCGGACTTGGGTTCCGTGGTTACGATGAACCCAATCAAGTTCTGTCATCCATCCTGTTTTCTTCTTTCCGTTCCTGTTTCCTCTCTTTGTTGCCTTTTTTTCTGTTCGCTTTCCAGTGGCCAAAATCCACCATTTGATCCGTTGCTGGTAATGAAGCTGACGTCATTCAAACACACATCGTTGTCGTCATCGACAACTCGTCCAATACGGGACGGATTCGCTCCGATCGATCGTGGTCGACTCGATGGCCTGAGTCGAGGGAGGATATAGAAGCCAGTCACAGGCCACATCTACCGCACGAACTGACTGAAAAGATGTCCGAGTATCACCAGAGGTAACTAATTCCATGATCGACACTAGCTAGGACACTCTTCGGGTGATGCGATCGGTCGGCAGCAAACATCATCAGTGGCTGGTATCTCTACTATCAGTCCCTCCGACCGTCTCTGTCAAAACTCAGCCCGTCCAACCAATCGACGTCTACCCTTATTTCTATACCATCCTCCGGAGACTTCCATAAAATAACGAACAGATGACG
Organism: Aspergillus neotritici; assembly: GCA_023619815.1. Taxonomy (NCBI): domain Eukaryota; kingdom Fungi; phylum Ascomycota; class Eurotiomycetes; order Eurotiales; family Aspergillaceae; genus Aspergillus; species Aspergillus neotritici. The sequence continues at coordinate 259,149 of JALZYL010000034.1, read as the reverse complement.
AACATGATGCCACCCCGCCAGATAACGCAAGCCAACGGTCGCATCTCTCGGACCCAGCCGGAGGGGTACTGCATGGTCGAACCTTGACTTGTCCAGGGTTACCAGGTTCCCAGCAACCCGATCGAATCGCTCAATCCCACTCTCGGATGTTCGCTTCCATTCCCCTCTTCCATTCCCCTCCCAGGATGCCTGAAGCGAAAGTTCCCACCAACGGCAACTGTCGAGTCGAGTCGGGTCGAACTAACGAGGGGACGGTGTCGACGCTAACGACCATTGTCCTACAGCGGGGATGACGATCCATTGACAGTCGACTGACTTGATAAGGAAGCCAACCCCGCCTTTTAGTGGCTTTTTCCCATCTGGACAGTCTCCCGACGGGCGACCAACAAAGATTTGGAATGTCGACATGATCCCATCCAACGGCCGCTGTTTCGGAAAATTAGTCCGCGGTCGCCATATAGATGTCGATTGGTCAGAGTCTGGTCAGTAGCGGCATATACAACTAACCTAACCAACCTAGTCGCAGAGACTGGATTGCAGGTGGGAGATGTTCTTAACTACCCGTGCTCTGCCTTGAACGGAGAATGGAGGGGCTAAGGGAGATACATACATACATACCTCATCGTATTGGACATTCATGCCGGACTGGCATGCCGAGAATGCTCGCCTACTTCTCTAGTACAGTACATCAGATCCACGAGTTAGTTTAAAGGCTGGCCAGCCAACTCGAAGCATCCAAACAAACCAACTCTACTGAGGCTGCCATGTGCATTACATTACACCTGGATAACACCAACAATACCATACATACATCCATACATCCATACATACCAAACCTACCTAGAATCGACCTGACCTTAGCCAAACTAAATATAGACAGCCAACGCAGACTGATTTCTCCAGGATTAATATAACAATTAACAAATTAATATAAAGCCATCCACCCACCACCCACCAACCAGCCACAGCAGAGCACTTAATATGAAATCCTCATTTCATTTCACCCCAAGGAGTCCAGGAGTCAAGGGAGGAAGAAACAATCTGCGGTGTCACGGACCCACTCTGGTGGGGGCTGAATTTGCGACTGTGGCGTTTTGGGATGTCATTGTCGTTTGCTACGGTACTGTGTAGGTGTAATTTATACTGTTTTTCTGATGGTATTTAAACCTCGTTATCGATATAGAGGGAGGTAGGTAGGTATGGAGGAGATTTAAATGCTCGGGCATATTCGCTGTAGGGGTTTATCAACTACTGAACTCGATATATGTACTCCGTACACTGGTAAGAAAATGGCTGAGGAATATTACCTAGTAGAAATATGGACAAGAAATATGGACAAGAACAAATAGTACTGCAATATCCATAATCCAGGATCGATCGATCATATCATATATCATATTGTACCATATTATATCAACCCGACCCATCACACCCTTCAAATAATAGCAAATAGTCGATATCGATACCTCTTACTCTTAGGACTTACCTGGTACGTCCTACCTACTATGTAGACATCCCCTGCACATGTCCGTCATCTCATCCAAGGTCGACAGACGCCTAGGATATCCCAGAAAATACACCCTACCCCTCTTGGTTACTACTTACCTACCTACTAGCTACCTACCTAGGTATCAGTCCTCCGTATATCTTCCGGGACAATCCACCATCCACCAACTAACTTCAAGAATTGAACGATTGACCCCGTGAACACTCACCCCTCCCCCTCCCCTGGCAAGATATCAACTTAGAAGTCGGACCTGCCGACGGACATTGGAGAACAAGGACCAATCACCCAGATCCCGCAGTGAGACATCTCATGTTCGATGGATGGATGGGTAGGAGGGAGGGAGGGATGATCAACCTCAGCTGGGCAGGAAGTAAAAGTGACTGGGTGTGCTCTACATCTGGGGATTTGGTTTTTATTTCTTTCTTTTCTTTCACGTTTGATACTTTCCTTCTCTTCTCCGGGATGGAAGTGTGTGGTTGATAGGTAGCTACCTTACTATCTAGATAAACATACCTAGGTACCTATCACCTGGTAGCCCTAAGTACTCCGTCGTAAAGACCTACTAAGATAAATCAATCAACCCAACAAGTCCAAAAAAAAAAGCCCATGTCCACGGAATTACCAACCTTGATCTTCTTCATCTACCTAGTTACCTTCTTTCTGGTAGGTAAGTAATATCTACAGGCAGTAGCCAGACCTGGTAGGTAGGTCCTCAGAACTCACTTAGTCTTGCTTACGGAGGTACATACGTCCCTCCCCACCTAATTGGCCATGTGTCTCTTGTGTTTTGGCCGTGTGGGGTCATACCGTCCTTACCGTCGTCAATCTGCCTCCTACCACTTACTGGATTAGTTATTCGTTACTCTGTCTCCGTACCGAGTAAGGATACTAAAACCGGGATGGATAAGGTAGAACATTAGATAATGGTCGTCGTATGTGGCTTTAAGTAGTACTAGGTACTATCGTTGCATGGATGGTATGGTATGTATGGTTTGATCATGTCGTGCAGAGATTATAGACACCTGGCTCGATGCAGAGTAAGTACTTACCTAGGTAGGTGTACACATGCATTGCAATGCAATCAATGTGCAGGGTTGGAAACGCTCGAGATTAAATCTATCCATCCATCATCCATCCGTTGGACGGGACGGGATTTGACTTGACTTGCTTATGGAGGTACAGTACGTATGCCTATACCCTACGGAGCCTACTGCTGGTTAGTGATTACGGGGTTGTGTGACGGATTACTGTGGACAAGGGAGATACTTAGGTAAATGCTAATATCATGCCATTCAGGTCATGTCATGTCATGTCATGCCTATCTATCTATCTATCTGAAATCAATCAGATTCTCCATTGTTATCCCTGAACTCTGCAGTGGCATGCATATATGTCGTTCAAGTAGATGTGCTCGTCAAGGCTTCAACCGAGTACCTACCTACCTACCTACCACATAATCATAACTCATAAAATGCCCAATTCCCCTCATGTTAAATCCTAAATCTTCCTTCAACCAAGAAGAAAGGAACAGAACCCATGTCTAAAAAAAGAATAAAGAAAAGAAAGAAAAAAAAATATCTACTTCCTCCCCAACCGGCCCGGTCGACGACCCTCCTCAACCATATCCCGCTCTCGCACTCTCCTTTCCTCTCGAGGCCGGAAACGAGGCGAAGGAGAAGGTGGCTTGTCGACCATCGGCGGGCTGGACCGTTCTGCCATCGAGGCTCGTTCCCGGTGGATCTCCTGGATTCGCAGACGGCGAGCCCGACGAATGTCCTCTGACATGTCCACCAGCTCTGAAACGTCATCCTTCGTGGCGTGGCGGTGTTAGCTGAAACAATGAAACAAACCATAACAAAACAAGACAAGACCAAAACAAAAACAAAAACAACAAAGGGAGGGAAATTCAAAACGGACAAAAGAAAAGAAAAAAAAGGTGAAAAAGCGAGAAGAACTCACATATTCCAGGTAGGAAAATATATAGTATGACGAAGTCGTTTCTTCGTATTCGTATCCAGAGCGCTCGATCGCTTCCTTCACAACCAAATCCTTCGTAATCTCCGTCCAGAGGTTGTCTTTTTTGTCCTTTAGTCCAACATATCGTCGACCGAGCTTGCCCCGGCCGCCGTCTATCTCTGTGCCGGGAGCGCTCTTGTCTTCTAGAGCGACCTTTTGTCTCGGTTCTTTGGCGAATCGAGGCTCCGGGAATGGGTCCGGCTCTCTCAAAGTGTGCATGGGTTTGGGGCCAGCGTTGACAATTGCCCAGCCGTCCATGGCGTCTTTCCGCGGGGTGATGGGCCCAGAAGGCTCGGGATCGTGATGTTGGTAGAAGCTTTTGATCATCCCGTTTTCTCTGTCGCTGTCGCTCTCGTCCTCGCTCGCGTCGCTTGGGATGGCCTTTGTAGCCTCCAGAAGCTGGTTGTCAACTATGGGGTACTCTCCTTTTCGTGGACCTAGGTGCTCGTGGGGGACGCGGTGCATGGGCATCGGGACTGGCATCGGGACTGGCATCGGGGCTGGCATCGGGGGACCGCTCTTCATCCTTTCCTCGGGAATGGTCTCCTCGCGTGTGGGCATCCCTCTAGGGTCTCTACCATGCTATATTAAGCATAAGTAAATCAGGCGTGGAAGAACCCAACATACCGTCGATGAAGCCTCTGTTCTTCGAAACTGACCTCCGGGCTGGGTAAACGGGGCGGTCGCGGCATTTCATATCCTGAACGTATAAGCCTTGCATCCAGGTGGTTCCATAAGACAGTTCTTACCCCGTCGCCCATGCCGCTGGCGCACGCCAGGGTCTCGATGTCTAGGAGGCGTCCGAGCCAGCGTAGCAGAGTCCTCAGATTCCGGAGAAGACTCCTCGTCATCATGTATAGAAAGCTCCTCGATGTCCTCTCTTCCAGAACTCCCCCTACCCCCCTTCCCCGGAATCACAACATCATCGTCATCAACATCATCCTCCATATCCGTCTGATACCCAGACGCAGGCCGAAGCCGCGAAGGCGGACGAGCACGATGACGACTACTCCTCCCCTCCCTCCTATACTCCTCCTCGCGCCTCCCACTCCCACCACTCGACGGACGCCGATCACCACTCTCAAACTCCAGCCTCTTCAGCTTCTCCCCCTTCCGCTGGCTTTTATTGCGGCGTATAAACTCATGGCTTTTAGGACGATGGTCGCGCAGCAACTCCCGCGGAGGCAAAGAGCGTCTCCTCCCAACAGGGACGAGGTCTCCCTCGACGTCACTCTCCGGAAACTGTCCCGGATACTTCTTGCTATCCGTCTCATACTCGGAGATGCTCTCGTGTTCACTGTCGAACACGGTCGGCTTGGGCTTGCCCCGCCCACGCCGTCTGTAGAGCGGCTCGGGCTCCACCACCGACCGAGGCGACAGATCGACGACCTCTTCGCGCTCCCGTCGGGGATGCTCGCGCAGCCGCATGCGCTCGAACTTGTCGATCAGCGGCGGGCTCGGCGCCCGGTAGGGAATGGGCGGGTCATCGTCGATGGGGGCCGGCATTGGTGGCGGTGGTGGTGGCGGCGGCGGCGGATGATGCTGCTCGCGAGCTGGTCGGCGATAGTACTGGCTGGGGTCGTTGGCGAAGGCATCATCGTTGTAGTCACGGGCACGAGGACGAGGACGGCGCGGCATGTTGATGCCGGGGTGTTATCAAGAGGGAATGTATGGTGTAGTCCTTTGTTGTGTTTTCGTCGTTGGTGCTTTCATAGAAGCTGAGGTTAGGCTGGGTGCGATGATGATGCGCTGTCTTCGTTTGGAGGGGCAATTGGAGGGCCCATCGAAAAATCCGTGCAAATGCTGACCACACAAACAGTGTCTACTCTATAGCACAGTGTATAAATAAAAATGGCAAAGGAACCTCAACGACGCCGCACGTAGCCACCGGTGCTGTTGGGAGGACGACCTGTCGAGAGCTTGACAGAGTTGGCGCGTTGTCCGCACTTTCGACCCCGCGGCTGGCTGGAACTTGCTGATGTCATGCAGGACGGCGCCTAAGGCTCATTGCCAGGTCTTACCAACTAGAGGTTCTGTCGACGATACCAGTATGTATGTATCTATTTAGGTGCTTATGGCTTTTCTATTGCGTTTTATTTGGTTTTGATCTAGATGTAGATTTAAGGATGTTCATGTCCATGGGTAGACTGGCTCAGAACCATGGAACGACTGACCAGGTAAACTGGGACATAATTATAGACAAAAATGCAAGTAGCTCATGTCTGTCGTTCTCAGCTCTCAGCTGGTCGAGAGAGCTCATATATTGGCAAGACCTGTTCTTAGACAGCATATCCTACATTTCAATACCTGTGCAGCTACGCACATCTATCCAAACGCAAGCCGTTTCTGCCCTTTCTCAGGCTTCCCACGGCCACGACGACCTCCCCTGCCACGAGGATTAGAAGGACCGGGACTGTTAACGGGGCTAGAAACCTGTTGAGACATCCTTGCGGCCTGCCTCTCTTCACTCTCCAGGTCTTTCGCAAAATGCCAGTCGTCATGCTCGTCCTTTTCATAGTCCGGTAGCGACTTACCGCATCGATCGCAGGTGAAGAATTCCGGGGAGACCCTGGTCGAGATTGTATCCGAGCCATAATTCTCTGGAAGACCCGCGCCACCAGTGTTTTCTTGCTCTAGGTCGCTAGGATTGGGCTTCGGCTCGTCCCTGCGGGGTTGATTGAAGAAGCGTTTGATACCGTCGTCTTCGACTTTCCTTCGCTTCTCATGGCGCTGTTGTGTCTCGGGGGGATCGTGCTGGTCGCTGGTTCTTGCAGGTATGCTAACATCTCTAGCCTGACTGCCTCGGAGGAGAAAAGCGTCTATTGCTTTGTTATTCGCAACACCTTCTTCGAACCCACCAACACTCAAGGACAGGTTTGCACATGGCCAAATATTTCCATCGCCCACGACCTGCCGTAGTAAGGTCTTGCCAAGCTCAAAGAGCAGGTCGTCGTCAATCGGTGCTGCACCGGGGATGGCCAGCTGACGCGAACGGCCCTGCGATCCTTGCCTGTGGTGTATAGTAACGGTGCGCGGGCGTCGGCGATGCTCCAAGATCCCATCCTCGACAAGACGACCATAAATGTCAGCTGCAAAGATGCGCAGCCACTTCTCGGCTTGATCGACGGAATTGATACTCGGGCGGAACGCCTTGACAGACGACATCGATTTGATCTGCGTCCTGGAATTGACTTCGCTTTTGTCTTCCCCACGAATAATGCCGTATAGCCAGGTCGCCGTGCCGTCGTCTAGTTTTGCCCGGAATTGTTCCAGAGGGACCTGTAGCAGCTTGCTAACTTGCTCTGTCCCGAAATGCGCCGCTACTTGATCTCCAAGCTTGCCTCCAAGCATCCTGATCTTGGTAAACTTGAACCCCCCAAGGAAGTTTTGCACGGCGCGGTTCCGAACGATGGTCTGTTTGTCCGGCTTGTTGGTGGAACTCCCCAACTTGGCCATCATCTTGTTCCGAGCAACGCCCGCGGAGCAGGTATACTGCAGCCTGTCCCATACCGCCGCCCGGACCGATCGCACAATCTCCGCCCCTATCAGCATAGCAATATCATCCCAGTCCGGATCTTCCAGCTCCGTCTCATTCTCATCCAAATCCACAAGACAGTCTTCCGGATTCCACTCCACAGCCGTCGTAGGCGGACGCGGCAACGCCGCTACTCGATCATCATCATCATCATCATCGTCATGGCGCGGTCCCGCCCGCAACTCAGGATACCTCTGCAAAAGCACGCCAAACACCAACGACGACAAATCAACAAACACCTCATCAACACTTGCCTTCTCCAGCCCCGCCTCCGGTACATGGGGTCCACCATCACCCCCAACCACACCCGCATGCCACCTTGACAGCTCCTCCTTCATGACCTTCAAAATCTTCCTCGATTCCGCCCGGTACGGATCCAAGCTCACCTTATCCGTAGCCACCCGCTTAAATGCGTCATCACGATAAGCCCACTTCCCGCCCTCGCCCTCCCGGAACGTCGCAACATGCTGGAGGATAATCTGCGGACACAACTTCCGGGCTTCCCTCGCGGCTATCAGCCTTGTGATCCCGAACGCCCGCGCAGGGTAGTTAATCGCGATCAGCGAGTCCCACTGACGCACAGCGAGGGGCGCCTCGCGCGGCGTCCGGAGCCGCACCATCTCGCATTGTGCGTAGAATGCGTCTAGGTCGACGTGCGCGATGACCCGCAGCGGCGATGATGGCGAGCATTGCCGTAGGAGCTGCAGGTGGCGGTGTGTGTAGCGAGATTCAGATACGGGTCTCAGGGGACTGCCGGGGGCGATGGGAGGCTCTGGGGAGTGCGACATGTCGAGGGCGAGAATGCTCCAGTCATGGCGGTTTTTGTTTTTCCTCTTCTCCCTTTTTTTTTGCGCTTTTTTGTGGTGACTCGACACAAACCAGGCTGGTAGATGATCTGATCTCCCTGTTGTTTCCACTACCGAGCGATAGTCGTGAGAAATTCACCCTCCCATTTGAGAAGCAGCCTGTCAAGACGACAGGCAGAGACCGGTGGGGAAGAAATCAGAATTGTGCCCAGATTGGTTGGCGGTGGACCAGACCTCAATATACTATCTGATTTTGCCAATTTACTCCGCATCCAGATTCACCATCGGACTGTACAAACTACAAGGCTGGGATCGAGTGTTATGGATGTAGGTGTAGAGCTATTTAGACTTGTTACTCGCTTGATTATTTTATTTAGAATACTTGGTTGCTGATGAATTTGTGAATATACATGAGCTAGTAGAGTGTCTTATTGTCTTTTATACTAATTCGGTTATCGACGGGGATATATATCGTGGAATAGCCCTGAGGCACGCGTATATATGGTCTATTGGGATTCAAGGGAATATGGAGATGGAAATGCCAATAACTAAAACCTAATCTGTCATCTGACTCCCAAAAGAATACAGGCATTTTACTATAGATATGTCACTTCTTTGAATGAATCCCCTACCTTTTACTGGTTTCATTGATTCCCATACTACACCTGGCCTCGGTGATGCGTATACCCAGTAGAGTACAGCTGTCCCTAGGTAATATCTACACCCAACACATGTCAAAGTCCATGTCATCATCATCCGACAGAGCGCACCCTGCGCGCTAGCCCTGTACGATCACGAGCCTGGTCTTGAAATTCGATAGATATGCAGAAACAGATACGCTGGGCACAACCAACCGCACTGCTATGCACATGGACTTGACTGAGAAACGGGCACGAAGGATCAGTTAACGCGAAGAGGTCCAACCAGGCCCCTTTCGGCACCAATCGCACTTAAGCCCAGCCCACCCCGCCTGAATAGATCTCGGAAGAAAGAGACACATCGGTCACGTCGGTTGGGCGCCACTCTGGCACTGTCAGCCCATTCATTACCACCCGGCGTGTCGAGTGTGCGCTCGAGTCGTCGTCAACGGACAGGGACAGACAGGTAGAGATAGCCGGATGATTATGACAATGGTGAGCGGCCAAGCTTAGAGTTTGGGAGATGGGAGGGCTCGGGCAGCCATGTGAGTCTCTGCAGGCTGCACGATTGGCTTTGGTTCTGATTCATTTTTCCTTGAATAATCCCGGTGGTGTGTAAGGGATGCGTGCAGTCCTGGAGCCAGTTACTCTGCAAAGCAAAGACACATTCTCAATGTGCGCTTGTTGGGCTTGCGCATACACATTATGTATTGTGCAGGACGGTACATGTGCTTATGTATGGAGTACCTCGATCGGTGATCTCCCGGTGGAGCGTGATCCGGAGAAGTCGAGGGTCCCTGGAACGGCGGTTCCGATGGGCGGTATGAAAACCGGATACGACAATCAGGTCATCCCGGTTGGAATGCCTACCGTGGGCTGTGGGTTGACGGGTCCGCCGCAACAGGTCTCAGAGCGGGCGAGGAGGCTGTCCTTGATGGGATCGATGCAGACACGACGACACCTGGATCGATGCTATTCGAGCAGAGATTCAGCCGGCCCACACTCGCGATTCGCTCACCGCTGTGCAGATTTCGAAACTATCCATCGCCTTGGGATCAGAGTTTGTCGCTAGCGATGGGGGCACGACTCTGTCCATCGTGGTTGGCTCGTACAAAATAGACCGGTTCATTTTTGGGAAAAGACGACAGAGCTTCTCATTCCCCGGACTCGAGGGCGAGGCTGGTACATCTGTTCGGAGAGATTCCCTGCTTCGTTGCCTTGCAGGGGTTTCAACCGCCTCATCCACTCGAATTGTCGGTACTTTAGTCGTCTCCTTTAGTGGTCTCGTCCAGCCGTGTGTAACAAGTACCAGGGAACCACCTTTGTATTCTACCAACTCCAGGGAAGAGCGGACAGTTCACTGGTTCGCTAAGAGTTGAATCCGTAGGGAAATGATAGCAGACCAACCACTGTGTACGCATTTCTCACTCTCTGCTCGTCAGCTGTTCTTTTCATGCCTTAACTTTTTCTTTAAAAAAAAAGATAAAATAAAATAAATAAACCACAGTCACCATGATGAAACATGCTTCATACCTGCGGTCGCATCACACACCGGTTGATCATGTTACTGTTCGGGAGAAGAACCCCTCCAGTGAGTGACGTGAGAACGGTGAGAACCATGGTTCTAGGAAGCGGCCCGGGCGGGTTAGGTTGGGGGGCGAGAGCCCATGAGTGCCCAAAGCCCAAAAGCCCAAACAAGCCCGCCACGCATTTGTGCCCAACTGGCACCCGCTGGACGATCGTTCATTGGTGGGACCCGGTGAGTCTGTCTGACGCCGGTTCCACTGGGTCCCTCAGCTCCATGTATCCTGTACCCACGCATCTGGTAGCTCCTGGGTACCTAATCGAGGTACTCGGTACCAACACTTGGTGGTCTCCCTGTCCACCAGGAGATGCAATTCTTCAATGCAATGCTGCAATGGGTGCAGATGCAGCGACTCTGGACGGTGCCGTGTGACTCACACTCCCTAGCTTAAGTTGTTACATGTTATTAGGGGGACCTGTCCTTCATCCGGATGGGGGTGACTCTGGGAGCTGAATGATGCGGAATACCACCATCGTGACTCCCGATCTGCCCATCGCTGTCGGCCACTTCGAACGGTTTATTGGACGCTGGATGTGAACTCAGGATACCGGGAGGATATTGGACACGATCCACGGATGCGAGGGTGTGAAAGGACGACAGATGGCCCACTCGACTACCTCTCGGTACTCTTCCCCGCCGAGTGGGGAGGGAGACGGAGAGAGAAAGAGCCAGAGAATGAGTGAGGCTATTGACCATGACAAAGCCAGACCAATCTGGTCTTCTACGAGGAGCAAATCCTTCGAATGGGTCCGGTATTGACTCGAGGCAACGGGAAACGAACCGAAAAAACAGGAATCAGAAGGGGATAAACAAATCCAGAAAAGCAATTAAAATCCAGCGCGAGGAAATAATCTCCATACCCCCGTCAAGCCAATGACCGACTTGCCTACCGATTATTACGCACTCCACCAGAAATGTTGACCGTTTGGTACCTAGGTAGGTACCTAGGTAGGTAAGGAGGTCGGGACTGAATCGACTCGCCCATGACAGCTGGTGAGAATTCCATGCTGTTGTCCCCACGAATCCCTTTCGTTGTCACTCGGGTATGACTCGACTGAAAATTCTCCGGACGGGGTCTGAAGAAAAGGGACCGAAGGAATTAAAAAAACATACTTTTCGGGGGGGTAAAAAGAATTAGAAAGGGTTTTACCAGTAGTCATCGATAATAGTAGCGTCGATTATACCACCAGGATCCCGAAGCAGCAGACGGCTAGGGACAGGAAAATCTCCTGCAAGTCGACCGGGCGTCTAAGCCCTATTAGTCCATGCATGCTTTTCGGATGGATGGTCGAGTGGACAAAAGGTCTAATGATCGTTCTGAGGGTGGAGAAAGACAAGAGTCGGTCGTGGTACCAGACAGGCGCCAGGCAGCCCAAGTCCGGCCCAACCGCCCAAGGTGCAGTCATCTCCTCCATCGATCCTCACAAACAACCCACACAGCCTTCTTTCTTCTGGTTGATTATTTTTATTATTATAATAAAAATTCAATAATAATATTTTATTTTTTATTTTTTTATTCCTTGCCTCCTTTCTCCCCCCTTCTCGGTCCAGTCAGTCGTTGCATTTTCTTTTTCTCTAGCCGCACCTGAGTTTTCCCCCTTATCTTCGGCCCTCACGACGATTCCTCACCCACCTTTTCTTCCATCCCCCCCTCTTCCTCTTCCTTTTCTTCTTTCTTCTCTTCCCTAAAATACAATCTGGCCTCTCCTGCCAGTGGAAAAAAAAAAGGAAGACATATACCTTGTCTGGAATCCGGAAAAGTGAAAGGAAAAGGAAGAGAAAACAACCCACACTCTCTCTCACACCCACACATACCATACACCACTACACACTCCCACCACCAACCCAACAGGCAGAGACGGTCCCCGCCCAAGATCGTCACCCATTTCCCCCTAAATACCCCCCCGTCCCCCTCTACCGGTTGAACACTGAGAGACTGTTCCTTCTCGCTTCAATCTTCCCCACCCTCACCCTCGCTTCTTCTCTCGCCTCTACTCTCTACTCTCTTCTCAGTCCGATCCCTGGTATCGCTTGGATCTGACCACTTCAGGATCCTGGGAAGAATAAAGGAACAAAGCCCAGTCCTTTACAAGACAGCCTGACCGTGGACCGGAACGCCCATCCAGGATTTCCTTCATTGATCTTCGCAGCCTCTTGGACCACCGGATAATATCAGTGTGTTTTGATTAATTTGGGACCAACGTCGTGTCGCCTGCTTCTGCATTACCTGTCTCTTAACACACAAAAAGTCGGGTTCCACTTGATTGTTCAGCCTTGGAGTTCCCTGGACACCGTTGAATTAGACCGTATTTGCGGTATTGCTTGATTCCAAAGACCAAAGACCCCCAGGAAAGAAAAGGATTTCATCTGCAACCATCTTCCACGCCCCAAGGACCCTTCAGCTCTCCCGGATTTCGTTTAGGCCGTTTGGATCCGTTTGACTAGTTACTACCTTAATCTTGGACTCTTATTTCTCCCACTGGACAATGACTGGCCGTCATGGATACGACGCTCCTCAGCGTCAGAACGAATATTTCATCCCCGGTGATGGTATCAGCCGGGAGGTCATCCAAGCAGACATATGCCGTTATCTTGGAAATGATGCCCTCGTAAGACCTGGAAACCACAATGTCCGTATCCCGAATCTCTTTCCTATTTTTATTCTTCTTTTCCTTATCTTATTTGATCTTTTCCCTCCCCGCGAAGGCTCCCAGCGAAGCCGCTCAGCAAACTTAATGTCGTTTGCTGTGTCGATTCTCGTTACTGACTTGATGCGAACAGGGCCGTCAGGGTTATTTCATCCGTGCTTACCGGAATCTCACTACTGTAAGTTGTGGAGGTCCTTGTCTCATGTTTGGGTACACAAGAGACAAACCTGTGGTGGTGGAGTCTCGGAATATGAGAGCCCAACTGACCGCGAATCCCTCCACAGGAAATGATTGCAGACCTGAAGGCCGATTCCGCTCGGTGGGAGGCCGATGTCGCCCGACGTGCTGACCAGGGCTATCCTCGAGGTACTTATATTCATGATTTCAGTGTGTCGCAGGCGCCTAACAGGGCCACAGCAAGCTACGCATCATCCGTGCCAGAACCCCGCCCGCAGCCAGGACCCTCCCCTCCGCCTGCATACTCGGCTCCGCCCCCTCAATACATTGAGCCGTACCCGCCTCAACCGGCATACCCGCAATCTCAAAGCCCATCCTACCCTGCTACTTCCACCTACCCTCCCACTCACCCGCCGGCGTTTGGAGGATCCAACCAGAACCCCTATCCCGCCCAGCATATTCCCTATACGGCTGTTAGCCAACCTCCCGTGTCCGCAGATGTCCACTCGGGCTACACTTACGCGCCCACTGCGTATACTGCTTACGAAAATGGGAGAAATAATGCTGCTCCTAGGTACCCCGGCCCAGGTTATGAAGCGGATCCAGACTACTCCCCTGGGTCTTCCGGGATTGCTTATCCTCCCACTTCGGTCCCAGATACGCGGATAGGAGGATATAATACCACACCGGACTATGGGGACCGTAACAGGCCACGGGCAGCCGGGGAGCCTCGGCGACGGTAGACGACAGAATGTATTCATTCTCCTCGCAGGCTCTCCCCCGTCAAACATTTCACTTGCGCTCCCTCCTTCTCCCCTCTTCCAATCAACAATCTGGAACGACCCGCCACAAGGAGTGATGAATCATGCTGCAGAGCGTCTGCAAAACACTCCATCCATGTTTCTACTCTTTCCTATGGACTGCGCCCTCCCGTTTTCTTTTCTTGCCTTTGCTATTGCTTGGATATTTCTCTTTACGTCTAGCCTGCTGGAGCATCAGACCGGAGACAGGATGCTTCAATTCCCGGGGACTAGATTTGCAATCCTGCGGAGCCTAATTTCCAGGAAACCCGGATACTGTCCTTTCTGGAGTCCTGGATGTCCCGGGAGATTATCGTTAACTCGCGTGAGACTTGAGGAACGTCCCCCCAACATAGGTGGATACCTAATTTGAACTGGTAATGGTGCCATGATCTCCAAGGGGGCCACTTCTGCATCATCTGTGTAAAAGAAGGTCCTGGTTGAGAGCTTTTGCGCGTTGGGTACACGGTGAAATGGTGGCTTTTTGACTTTGATGTAATACCGGACCTGGTTGTTCCGTGTCCTTTGGGTCTCGCCTTTGGAATCCTGCCTTTATATTCTTCGTTTTTTCCTTTCTGCTTATCTTCGTGCGATACGTTTGATACTGTTGCCTGTCAGCCTGTTTTTTTCCTTGCATCGAAAAAGGGCTTTTTTCTACCCTTTGATTTTCTTGATTTGCTTTCTTACATGTGGAGTCTGATGGGAGCATCCAACTGATCTTGCAAGACGTCAGCTAGGAGGTTTGATGATATACAGTGATGCTGTTCACGAGCTATATGTAGATATGAGCATATATGGCGTTAGTTGTTTTTTCTCTTCGGGGATGCATCCCAGAGATGATTTATCTAATTACACATTGACTGCCCGAAGCATGATTTTCCTGTCCTGTTGTAATACATGATATATCTAGCAACCACTATGTAGATGATACCGAAGTATTGGACATGGACTTTATCCCACTGCCCTATGAATCCAAAGACTCCACCAGCGACTGGGACATTGTCATTCATCATTTATTTATTCATTCATTACCAGCTCGACAATAGGATCATAACATCCGCCCAACGACTCCATAATCCGGATCTCAACACGCGCCCCCCCCTCTCCCCACCCCAGCCAAAATAGTCAAGCCAATCCCCCGGCCTATTCAACGGTGTATCTATATCAAAAGATCACGCATAGGCCGAGACTCATCCTCTCACTTCGAAGATTGTATTCAACTATGTATCAGAATTTCTCTCTCTCTCTTCTTTCTCTCTCTAGATATAAAACGGTTAAATCGCCGATTTAAACACGACGTTTTCAAAATTGTCTAGCTAGTTCATTCATTGTATTGTGGAATTACAGATGCTGGTGTCTCATGCATTGCATTGCATGAAGGGAGGGGGAGGGGGGAAGAATCTCACGAGGGCCGTTCAGGGTGCGCTGGGCTATAGGTACCTAGGTACCTTTGTTTGTACTGTATTTTGGAGTAAAAAAAGAGGAGTGAAGAAAAGAAGGAAGTGGAAGTCAACCATGATTTCCAGTGTCGTCGTGTTGACTGTTTTCAAGCTTGATGCTGGAATTGCTTTCTATTAAGGTAGGTAGGTAGTAGGTATTGATAGAAGTGGTGGATCGGATAGGATATGTTTCTCCGCTCTAGCTGTCGTCTTGTCTGATGTGACTGCCTGCAGCATACTGCACATTGATAGGTACGTACTCCACGCTGCCTGGACACAGCAGATATGAGAGTCCAGAGTCCAGTGGGCAAGTGTAATGCGTTACCAGAACAATCCGGCAGACGTTGTAGTATCCGTCTCCATATCAACAGACAGACAAGGTACGGACGGACTGATCGGTGTCAATGTTCGTACATTTTCCATGCTAAATACACCAAAGAGAAAATCAAGCGACAAAGTTCAACTCCATCCATGAAACAAACACACCACTGCACTTCTGGGCCCTAGCGACGGAGAAGAGGGCAGGTTTATTCGTCTTCGAACCCTTTCGGGGGATTCCGGGGACCCTCGGGGACTGTTGCGGACAGAGATGATCACGTTAGTCAATGGGTTGCTGGAACGGCAGACTCCAGGGGGACAGGTAGCCATGAGGAGAGAGACGAGAGGCGACTGGGAAGGAAGGTGGGAAAAAAAAGGAGAAGGGTCCGTACTGGGATATGTCAAGGGAATTTGTTCGGGGTCAGAGTCGCCAAAGGCGCGACGGATCGGCGGGACGCCCACGAGCATGACGGGGCCCATGGAGCCGATGAGCAGGGAGTAGAAGATGGCGGGCTTCTCGATCGAGGCCCAGCGCAGGTAGCGGAGGGGGGTGGACCAGAATTGAGGGGTAGTCATGGTTGCGGTGGAGTGGTGGAAGAAACTTTTGAGAGAGATGCGGTCGGTCGGTCGGGAGTCGACGGGAAGGCTGAACCTGGGGACAATACTGTTAGGTCAATTGAATTAGACGGGTTGCGGGGATGACTTGCGCTTCGAGTCTTATAGCGCACGGAGAGGACGGGGCGTGCGCTGGGACGGGGTGGTGGGCTAGAAGAAGGGTCGAGATAGAGAGGAGGAGGGGGAGAGGTTCGGCATGAGGTTTGTGACGACGGGAAGGCAAAGGCGGACGGAACGGACTATGGAGGTTTGGACGGGTCTTGGCGCTCGGTCCAAACACGTCGCCCGTTTATAGTAGGATGTTGGTGACACTACTTCCAACTGACGACACTCTTCTTGCTGGTTTCCAATTGTCCACATCCTCCGTCAGATTTTCTTCTTCTGCCATTGCTTCTGTTCCGCTGTGCGGACTCGCTCAAGATGCGGTGGTGCCTTTCTGTTCTTCTTTTCTGCTTCTTGGCTGTGGCACATGCGTCGAGTAGCTCGGGGAACCGCCTGCTGGTGGTGTTGGAGGATGCGAGCGACAAGGGCCTCTATTCGACATTCTGGGGTGATTTAGAAGGTGTGATCTTGTATTCTGGATGCGCGCTGATGGGCGAGACACTTACACCTCTCTTTTTACAGCGCGCGGATATGACCTCGACTTTCAATCGCCCAAGAGCTCTGACCTGTCCTTGTTCAAGTACGGGGAGAACGCTTACGACCATCTGTTGATTTTCCCCCCTCGGTCGAAAGGTGGGCATCCACCCGGTGTCCCTTAGGGGTCCTGTGTTCTGTGCAGCTGAATTGACTCCGTCTGTCAGGGTTGGGCCCGGCTTTGAGCCCTAAGAATATCGTCGATTTCGTGAACAACGACGGCAACGTCCTGCTCGGTCTCTCCGGCAAGTCGACCACGCCGAGCGCAATCAGCTCGCTCCTCATCGAGCTGGACTTCCACATGTCATCGGACCGCTCCTCCGTCGTCGTCGATCACTTCAACTACGATACCATCTCCGCGCCCGAGAAGCACGATGTTTTGATTGTCCCGCGACCGGGCCAGCTCCGATCGGACACGAAGGACTTCTTCGGCGGCGAAGGCGTCCTGGCTTTCCCGACTGCCTCTCCCCACACCCTCGGCGACGATAATAACCTCATTGCGCCTATCGTGCGTGCCCCTGCGACCGCCTACAGCTATAACCCCAAGGAGAATGCGGGATCCGTGGAGGAAGTGGCGGCTACGGGCTCCCAGCTGGCGATTGTATCCGCCATGCAGGCCCGCAACTCGGCTCGATTCACACTGCTCGGCTCCGTGGAGAGCCTCCAGGACCAGTGGTTCTCCGCGACTGTCAAGACTCCGGCGGGCGGAAAGAAGACGCCGACTGCCAACCGGGAATTCGCCCAGCAATTGACGGCCTGGACCTTCAAGGAGACCGGTGTGCTCAAGGTTGGAAAGGTTGCGCATAGCCTGGCTACGGATGTTGATTTGAAGGAGCCGAACCCCACCATGTACCGGGTCAAGAACGAGATCGTATGTCACGAGACAAGGAGAATGTGGTAGATCAGAGCTGACGTGCGTTTCTGAACAGGTTTATAGCATCGAGCTTTCCGAGTACGACCAGGACCGCTACGTGCCGTTCGAAGTCCCCGCCAATGATGCGCTGCAGCTCGAGTTCACCATGCTCTCCCCCTTCCACCGTCTCGACCTCGAGCCCTTGGAGCGAACCGCCAACAGCACCATTTACGGCACGCGCTTCACCGTCCCCGACCAGCACGGCATCTTCTCGTTCCGCGTCAACTACAAGCGTCCTTTCTTCAGCAACATCGAAGAAAAGGAGGAGGTGACGGTCCGTCATTTCGCGCACGACGAGTACCCCCGCAGCTGGAAGATCACTGGCGGATGGGTCTGGATCGCCGGTCTGTGGTCGGTGATCGGTGGGTTTTTTGCCTTTGTCATTGTGTGGCTATACTCTGCACCGAAGCCGACCGTCGAGTCGAAGAAGACGCAGTAGTCGATATATTAGCACATAATTATCTGAATGATATCTTCTCTTTTCATGCACGATCTTCCGACGCCTTAAGACCGGCACTCGTAGGAAGAGTAGTTACTAGATATAGTCGAACCATGCAGACCCAAAAAGAGGAGGGATAGACATATCTAAACTGTACAAGGCCTATAGCAGGATGAACTTAATCTAATATACATCAACAACTCCTTCCCATGCTGAATAAACCGACAAAAAGAAACACAACTCCCAAGCCGAGCGATACCCATGCGATCTTTTTCTTTTCTTTTCTTTTCGTTTCTTCTGTTTTAACCCCCTTTATTTCTTCCCACCCTGTATTCCCCCACCCTTTATTTCTCACGAGAGAACTTACAACCCCCTCGTCTTCTCAGGATCCATCTGGACCTCATCCCCACTGATCTCCTTGACCGTCTCGTACGCCGGCTTACCGCCATACAACTGTCCTCCAGACTGGGAGCTCCCGCCCTCGAGCTCCTTGGAGACCGCGATGGGCTGGTTTCCGCGAAATCGCTTGCGCATGTCGATCATTCCGCGTCTGTAGCGACAACGTCAGTGATCAGGGATCAAATGTATCGAGCGGATATCCAGGGTCGAATGTTCCCCTGGTAGCATGGCCAGATGGGTGGTACTCACTTGCACTCGCTGAATCCCTTACGGAGTTGTTGGCACTTCATGGGCAATTCGTCGACGAGCGGTTCGGTGAGACACTCGCGCGGGCTGTGACGCTGGACCATGATGCAGTCTGATTCTTGGAGGCATTGCGCGAGGGCGTTTCCTGAGAAGACGAGTAGTTAGCTATCTATCATCTATCATCCATTTCTCTATCGATGTATCTAGCCGAGTGGCGGTCCTCAATCTGGGGTAGGAGGCGAATTGTCTGCGTTGACTGGCATATGGAGGGAGTACTCACGGATATCATTGCAGGAGCTAGGCATCTTGGTATACCGGGGGAGATGCAACTCCGATCGCCAAAGTGGTGAGGTGTGGAGAAGGAGAAACAATCACTTCCAACTACACCTGAGGTCTCGACAGAATTTGGGGCAACTTCCAATCGAACGGCCGGAACGAATACCGGGTATAATCCTTGTGGTCTGATTTGTTGCGCGGGCGGTCCCGGCTTAAGTAAGCCATCACATGAAGGCAGCACAAGAAAGTGAATAAATGGGGGAATTATTGGGGGTGCTTTCGCAATGACGTCGGCCGGGAGGGCCGATCGCTTCAGGGATCGATCATTTCTGAATTTTTCCTATTTTCCCCTTCTCCCCCCCCTCGTTGTCTGGGGTATTGCTGGTAGTGAGCAGAATGAACAGACTTTGCTTTCGAGGCTTTTGTGCGACAAGACTCTTCTTCTGATTGTCTACGGAGTACGGATACCGCGGTATCTTGTTTGACCGCTTCTCGCATCATGGCGCGTGTGCCCGTGATTGGCAGGCTGTTTTGGTTTGAATACCTTGCTCTTCTGGCCTCGTTCATCTTGGTATTGCTGGAGTGGGTGATTCATATTATTACGTTTTGTCTACGTAGGTTCCCATTCTCTTATATGCGATGCGCTTCTGTTGAATTGCGATGAGACCCGGATAAGGGGCGGGATTGGCGCTGACTTGAGTAGCGGACCCCGTCATCAACTTCTGTTATGACCGGTCCAAGGCCATCTTTAACAGTTTCGCCTCTTTCCCCGACGACCCGGGCCAGCGCAGTCGGGAGGAGCGGACAGCGGCGTCGGTGGCACAGGCCTCGGATTTTGCGGATATCTGCGCCCTGTTCGGCTACGAGACCGAGGAACACATCGTCCAGACGCGGGATGGCTACCTGCTGGGTCTGCATCGGTTGCCCTACCGCAAAGGGGAGCGAGAGCAGGGCGTGCGCGTCAACCAGGGCGCGGACAGCGTCCCCAAGAAGGTCGTCTACCTCCACCACGGGCTGCTGATGTGCAGCGAAGTCTGGGTGTGTCTGTCGGAGGAGGAGCGTTGTCTTCCGTTCCAATTGGTGGAGAAGGGCTACGACGTGTGGCTGGGCAACAATCGCGGCAACAAGTACTCGAAAAAATCCGTCAAGTACTCCCCGCTGTCCACCGAGTTCTGGGACTTCTCCATCGACAACTTCGCCTTCCACGACATCCCGGACAGCATCCAGTACATCCTGGACGTGACCGCGCAGCCGTCCCTGTCGTACATCGGGTTCTCGCAGGGCACGGCGCAGGCGTTCGCGACCTTCTCCATCCACCCGCTGCTGAACGAGAAGATCGACGTCTTTGTGGCGCTGGCGCCGGCAATGGCGCCGACGGGTCTGCCGAACCGCATCGTGGACTCGCTCATGAAAGCGTCGCCCAACTTCCTGTTCCTGCTATTCGGCCGGCGGAGCATCCTCAGCTCGACGACAATGTGGCAGAGCGTAGT
This sequence comes from Aspergillus neotritici, assembly GCA_023619815.1. NCBI lineage: Eukaryota > Fungi > Ascomycota > Eurotiomycetes > Eurotiales > Aspergillaceae > Aspergillus > Aspergillus neotritici. Next base: position 238,666 of record JALZYL010000034.1, on the reverse strand, counting down.
GTACCCGCCCATCTTCGTGCGCGTCATCGACAGCGCGCTCTCGGTCCTCTTCAACTGGAAATGCCGCAACATCAGCCGGTGGCAGAAGCTGGCGGCGTACCTGCACCTGTTCTCCTTCACGAGCACCAAGTCGGTCGTGCACTGGTTCCAGATCATCCGGCACCAGAACTTCCAGTTCTACGACGACGAGATCCACGCGCCGTTCAGCGTCGCCGTCAGCGAGCGCTTCTACAAGCCCGTCAAGTATCCCACCAGGAACATCAAGACGCCCATCGTTCTGCTGTACGGCGGCGCGGACAGCCTGGTGGACATCAACGTCATGCTGAAGGAGCTGCCGCACACGACGGTGACGACGAAGATCGCCAACTACGAGCACCTCGATTTCCTCTGGGCTCACGACGTGGACCGCCGGGTGTTTGGCCATGTGTTTGAGGCGCTGGAGCGGTATGGCGGTGAAAGCAAGCCAGTCTCTGACAAGACGGTGGATCAGGTCAACGGTGTGGACCATTGATGGAACGGGGGAGCTGCTCCTCTCGCCCGCTGCGGGTTCTCTTCCGAGTCGTGCTTTTCTTCCTTATTTAATTTATTCCTTTCCTTTTCTCCATCCTTCCCTTTTCCATCCGCCCCATACTATTCCCCACGATGATGACAGCGACCCTGATTGATTCGGGCCGCATACCTTGTGTATATAGCCGCCATGTATAGACCCCAGATATTCATTTCCGTACCCTTTCATATTCTCTATATAGACCTCACCGATATACATTCCCCTCCAAACCTTCTTTGAAAAGGAAACAGACCAGGGGACGACCTACCACCCTGATCGACTCGCCGGCCATAAATAAATAATTACAGGGCACGGAGCCGCTATTCCGTTTTGTCCAAGCGGATCAACACATACTGCGGACGAACCCTGCACTGCCGCAGTCGCATATGTCCGGTGCAGGGGTAGGATTGATAGATAGATAGGGTGGGTATCTAGGTAGTAGGTAGGTAGTAAGTAGATAGCCGTCAATTGATCATCTCGACCACAGGCAGATAGATAGAGGGTAACCCCTGAGTCTCGACCTCGACCTTGACCTCGACTCTCTGGTTACTAGGTAGGTAGGTAGGTAGGTACCTAGGTAGGTATCAGACAGACATTGTCACATGTATACTACCATCCCAGCATCCGACGGGACCAGGGCATGAGTGATCTATAATGATCGGAAAAGGGATTCCCTCAAAAGCCGATGTTTGGGCATGTTTGAAAAATATCAACGTAGCATTTGTAGTCCTCCGCAGTGGGGATTAGACTTTGCATGTCAGATAGATAACTAGGGTCTGACAGCTCATGATGATACCTAAAAGATAAAACAATAGTAATCAAAAAAGAAGAAAAATCAAGGTATAGATCGGCCCGTGGGAAAAATGGGCCAAGTCCCGAGATAATTGCCGAACGGGCCTTCATCGGGGGTGTTTAAGATCGATCAGTTGGATCCCTATCCATATTCATAGGTAGGTAGTCAGGGTCCTGGTTTGAGAAGTAGGAGCTAGGGTAGGAGGATGAAGGATGGAGGAAGATGATCGTTAGGTCGTAGACCAGGTATAGGGACAAGGTATAGTACCTAGGTAGGTAGTATATCCCTCATAACTAATGGAATGGAATGGATACGGAGGTATACTCCGTCTATCAAAGTTCAAAATTTGCTTACTCGGTGCCTAGACAGATTGATGATAGGTGGATGGGTTTCCATTCCTGGACGCGATGGATGGATTTTCCTGGATGGTTTCTGCTTTGGGCGAATCGTTCTGTTTCCAACTAGTCTTTCCAGGGCAAGGGTTCAGTCAGTCTTGTCCCTGTTTCTTGTTTCTTTTCTGTGCGATTGGATTGGATTGGATTGGATTTTCACCAACAATCTGATCCTCTATTGGGGATTTCTTATAGGCTCGCGATGTTGGATGCGCCCGACGGGGACAAGCTCGATCGTCCTAAACAATGGCTCCTTAGTGGGATGCAATCCTAGCCTTGTTCTTCTCTTTCTTTCTTGTCCTTTTCATGCTCTTACTTTATCTTCTTTCTAATAGGGGGAAGTGATTGTCTATTTTTACCCCCGTCTTCAGGATAGTATCGTATACCAGGAACCGCCTCGGATCTACTGGGATCCTGGAAGAGGCTCTGACGGTCGGAAATTAAGAGGTCTAGAAGGAACCAGGGATATTACCGGGTCTCTTTAGGCAATTGTGGACCGAGTTCTAGTTCTTATATGAATGACATTCATGAATATCATATCCATTCTCCATTTCTGAATAGAGTCGACTACATAAACCGCGTGAGATCACTGGATTCTGCTCACCGCCGCCGCCTTATCCTCAGGCCTCACCACTGACGACCAACGACGCCAGAACTCCTCCAGAACTCCTCCCTCTTGCATGAGAATCCAAATTGATTTCTTTCATTCCCTCATCTAGTCGGAGTGCATGGGTAGGTTTACATGGAGCTCAAACTTCATCCCTCCCCACCAGACAACTCACTGGGTCCCAACTGCCAGACTAACCTAGGTTCAACCTCACCCCGTTTAGTTTCCACAGTCTAGACATCCGCCCCCGATCTCCCGCCCTCTGTCCTCCTCTCTCTTCCTTCCTCCCTCCTTTTACCTCTCCACCCACTTGATCCTCCCCGCTTCATACCTGCTGGAATCCTAGGCTGTCAATTCCATCCAGTCCGACCGTGATCGCCCTCGAACGGGCACTCTGCTCGACAATTGATTCCCGAATCCGATGTAAACCGATCGCCCTGTCGCTACGCTACCACCGTGCCTCGCTCGTACCATCCCACCCCGCCTTCAGCTACGTTCATCCACGTCCTCATCCTGCCTCCCACAGGGGGGAAATTCAAATCGATTCGATCCCGTTCCATTGTGGGGGATCGCCTGCCGAAACAAACAAAGAGATCGAACGCAAACAACCGGGGGTGGATTCTTCGCTTTTGATTTAATTTTTTTTGCTGGATTTATTTTCGATTGGACGGAACCCGACAGACCAGAGAGAAAAGACGCAGCCTTCTGGGCCTTGACGTTCGTCCATCTGGATTGAACTGATTTGGATTGGATTGATCCGACCGCCCACCGTCTCTCCCTCTCTCACCCCCTCTCTTTCCCCCACGACCCACCGCCGAAGGATCAGGAGATAACACAGCGGTGTCCGCCCTGCCTTGGCCCGAAGCTGCCCCCTCCGCTTTTTACTCGTTCCCCGTGGCACCAGCAGGCCGTCTGTCCCTTTACTAGCACCTTTACGATTTACGTGTTGCTCTCTTCGCAATGCGGCCCCAGTAAGTTGTGTCCTGCCATGGGTCGTGACGGATAGCCTGGTGCTAATTGGCCCTTCTTCTTAGACGGGAGTATCATATCGTCGTGCTAGGCGCTGGTAGGCACCCATTGTATACAGCCGGAGACTTGGGAGGTGGTTTGGCTGGTGCTGATAACTTGCGTGCCCTGTAGGAGGAGTGGGGAAAAGCTGTTTAACGGGTATGACACATCTTGCCCAATCAATTCCCCGTGGTTGAGATCCGGTTGCTCTTCCCCCGCACAGCGCTGGGTCGGAGCGCCGTCGTTCGTGGTCGCAATTGCTGATCGTCTGCCGCAGCTCAATTCGTCCAGAATGTCTGGATCGAGAGCTATGACCCCACCATCGAGGATTCATATCGCAAGCAGATTGAGGTTGATGTAAGTCGCATCGCATCCTTCTCGGTTTGGGGCCCAGTTACTCATGGTCACAGGGACGACAATGCATCTTGGAAATGTGCGTTTACACTGGCACGGATTGCGCCGCAATCGTGACCGTTCTTGACGACTCCCCCGTTAGTGGTCTACATCAGTCACGCTGACCTTCACCTTCCTATAGCCTCGACACCGCTGGGACGGAACAATTCAGTAAGTCTGCCCGCAGCTCACATCTCCACGAATTGGTGCCACTGACACGTCTCCAGCGGCCATGAGGTATCCATGCCCTAACCTGTCGCCCGTTCTGTTGGCCTGTCCCCGGCCAACGGGCCCCATGAACCCCACTCGGTGCTGACGCTTCCTTCCAGAGAGTTATACATGAAGCAGGGCCAAGGGTTTCTGCTTGTCTTCTCGATCACGAGCATGTCCTCACTGAACGAGCTCTCGGAGCTCCGAGAACAGATCATCCGGATCAAAGACGACGAGAAGGTCCCGATCGTCATCGTGGGCAACAAATCCGACCTCGAGGAAGACCGCGCCGTGCCCCGTGCGCGCGCCTTCGGGTTGTCCCAGAGCTGGGGGAATGCGCCGTACTACGAGACCTCGGCGCGTCGACGCGCCAACGTCAACGAGGTGTTCACGGACCTCTGCCGACAGATCATCCGCAAGGATCTCCAGGGCAACTCCAAGGGCGGCGACTCTCGCAAGCGGGACGGCGCGGACCGCAACGATCGGAAACGCGATCGACGACGACGCAAGGGGCCTTGCGTGATCTTATAGACGGACGGTGTCTGTCCGCCCCCGCGACCCGGCGCAACGAGTGCGACCATCGACCACTCCCCGTATGAGTCCCGACCTTCGCTTTCTCTCACAGCTAGAAACGTTTCCCACCGCTATTGCACATACCCATCCTGCTTCGAAATCTGCCCTAATGTCGCACTGTATGTCCACGCCATGTTTCCGTACGCTGCCAACGATAATAGATATATGTTCCAACTATACTCTGGACTTTGATCTTTCCTTTGGATGCGGGGTTCCGTCATCCCTACGTTTTGGAATGAACCCACCGAACTGAAAATGGAAAACCCTACCTTCTCTTCCTGTTATTTATTATCCTGTATCCTGTTACCTTCTTTATCTTTCCCATTTGTTGGTTTGTCTCCCGTCCCTTGGACGCTGATCTGCCTTGTCCCGGCAAATGCTTATATATCCGGGCCTGTCAGACCGTTTGGTTGAGAATTGTTGACTAGACGAGGGTCTCACGACCGCTGTACTTCACCCTCAAGATTTGGTTATTCAGAACGAACTATGAATTCAGAGTAGAACTTCGATGCACCTATGTAGGTAGATTCAGATATCAGTATAATTGGCCGATGCGTTTAAGAGATGCATCTGGCAGCAGATTAGGCACACATGACCCCGCCTTCAAATTATAAATTGCCTGAGTACAGTCCCTACCTTCCAACCTCCTACCTCTACCTACCATCCCACCAACTCCCCTCATCGCAACTGATATACCCAACAAACCAACCCATCTACCCCCCCCAATCAATCCTATATATACACCCTCAAAATGACCCTCCCCACCCTAACCTTCTACGACATCGCCTTCCGCCCCCCGGTAACAAAAACCACCTGCGCCCCAAACCCCTGGAAATCGCGCTACGCCCTGAACTTCAAAAACCTCCCCTACAAAACCACCTGGGTGCAACAGCCCGACATCGCCTCCGTCCGCCGCGCCCTCCACGCCCCCGCAACGCGCAAATTCGCCGACGGCTCGGACTTCTACACCCTCCCGGTCCTAACCCTACCCGACCCATCATCTCCACCCCTGGGCGACTCATTCGACATCGCGGTGCACCTCCAAACGCACTACCCCACCTCCGGCCACAGCCCCAACACCGACGACAACAATCTGTTTCCCGCCGACACACAGGGGCTAGACTACACGTACACCCCGCAGAATGCATTCTACGCGCCTCTCAGCGAGCGCCACGAGACGGACGCCACGCTGGCGCGGTACGCGCATTTCAACACGCACGTCGACGCGGCGTTTAGTGCGCATGCACAGCTGATGGTCCTCGGCATGCCGCTTGATCCTGCGACCGCGGAGGCCGTGAAGAAGGAGTTTGTGCGGCGCGCGGGGGTGTCTGATTGGGAGGTGTTGGGGGTGCGGGGGGAGGCGCGGAGGGCGATGATGGAGTCGTTGAGGGGGGCGTTGGAGGGGTTGGCGGCGGTGTGGGAGGTGAACAAGGGGCCGTTTTTGAGGGGACAGCAGGCTTGTTATGCGGATTTTGTGGTCGGGGGTTGGTTGAGGATGTGTAGGGGGTGTTTGGAGGGGGAGGAGTGGGAGGAGGTTAAGGGGTGGTTTGGGGGGGTGTTTGGGAGGTTGGATGAGGCGTTGGAGGTTTATGCTAAGGTTGAGTGATTTTCTTTCTTTCTCTCTCTCTCTCTCTCTCTCTCTCTCTTTGGAAACGGGGGATAGAGAGGTTGTTCATGTGTTGTGTTGGTGGTGCATGCTTGAGGGTACTTCTTATATAGACTAAAACCTACGATATACATACATACGCTCTTGATACTTCCAGAACAGTGAATGATTACGCAAGCCAACCCAACATAAACCACTACACATGCATTAAACGATAAATAAATAAACTACATCCGGAACACCCCAAACTTCGTCTTCACCTCCTCCGCTCTCCCCCCCAACGCAGCCGCCAGACTCAGCCCCAACACCCGACGCGTCTGCGCCGGCGGAATCACCCCATCGTCCCACAGCCGCGCCGACGAGAACACCGCTTCCGACTCGCGGTCGATCCGCGCCTTCAGCTCCGGGTCTGCCGTGCGGCCCACGGCTTCCATAACAGCCGAGAGCTGCTCGGAGCCCATCACGCCGATTTTGGCATTCGGCCACATGAAGAGGAGGCGGGGGGAGTAGGCGCGGCCGCTGTTTGTATTAGCCATGTCATCTTTACGAGGAGAGAGGGGGGGGAGAGGGGGAGAGAGGGGGAGAGAGAGGTAGAGGGAGGGGGAGGGGAGGGGCGACATACCACATGCCGTAGTTACCAGCACCAGCGCTCGAGCCAAACACGACCGTAAACTTGGGCACATCGGCGCATGCAACGGCCGTGACCAGCTTCGCGCCATTCTTAGCAATGCCGCCTTTCTCGGCGTCCGCGCCGACCATGAAGCCCGAGATGTTTTGCAGGAAGAGCAGCGGAATCTGGCGCTGGGCGCACAGCTCGATGAAGTGGGCGCCTTTGAGCGACGACTCCGAGAAGAGGATACCGTTGTTGGCGACGATGCCGACGCGGTGGCCGAAGATGCGCGCGAAGCCCGTCACGAGCGTGGTGCCGTAGTCGCGCTTGAACTCGGCGAATTCGCTGCCGTCGACGATACGCGCGATGACTTCGTGGGCGGGGATCTGGCGCCGGAGGTTGGTGCCGACGATGCCGTTTAGTTCGGCGGGGTCGTAGAGCGGTTCTTTGATGGCTTCGGAGGCGGAGAGTTGGACGGGCGTGCTGGTTTGGGGGTAGTTGAGGTTGGAGACGGAGCGGCGGGCGAGGACGAGCGCGTGCGCGTCGTCCACGGCGAGGTAGTCCGTGACGCCGGAGATGGAGCTGTGGAGCTGGCCGCCGCCGAGGTCTTCGGCGGAGACTTCTTCGCCTGTGGCGGCTTTGACGAGCGGCGGGCCCGCCAGGAAGATCGTGCCTTGGTTTTCGACGATGATGGTCTCGTCGCTCATGGCGGGGACGTAGGCACCGCCTGCGGTGCAGGGTCCCATGACGACGGAGATCTGTGGGATACCCTGGGAGCTCATGCGCGCCTGGTTGAAGAAGATGCGACCGAAGTGCTCCTTGTCCGGGAAGACGTCGGCCTGATGGGGGAGGTTGGCACCGCCCGAGTCGACCAGGTAGATGCACGGCAGCTTGTTTTCTTGGGCGATCGCCTGCGCGCGGAGGTGCTTTTTCACGGTGATGGGGTAGTACGTGCCGCCCTTGACGGTGCTGTCGTTGGCTACAATCATACAGCTCACGCCCTCCACTGTGCCAATGCCCGTGATTATCCCGCCCGACGGGACCTCTTCTCCGTAGACGTCATGGCCCGCTAGCGGGGAGAGCTCCAGGAAGGACGTGCCGGGGTCGATCAACGCGGTGACCCGGTCCCGGGGCAGCATCTTGCCGCGGGCGATGTGTTTGTCTCGTGCCTTCTGCGGGCCTCCCTGTGCGATTGTGTTGTGCAGACTGGTCATCCGGTCGACGAGCTCGCCCATCTGGCGGCTGTTTTCCTGGAACTCGGGGGAGGTCGGATCCACCGTCGTGGGTAGGACAGATAGGGCGGAGGCATGATGCGGATGGGAGTAGTTGGCAATGGACCTCGAAAACGGTGCGTAACGAGGCGTTGGCCGGATATAATGGGGGGCTCGTTGAGCAAGGAGCCGTCGCGTTGACGGGAGGCAGGAGGAGGATCTGGAGGCGAAGCTCCGGAGAAGTGGAGACGGAGCACGCATTGCGGGGATGATCGTGGAGAGATCGGTCGGGTCAGATCAAGCGGAATCAAGAGTGTCCAAATGGAATTCAGGAGGAGAACATGGTTTATAAACAATATAGACGGAGTTATTGAAGATGTTTGATTGAGACAAGTGTCGACGCCGCAGGAGAAAAAGAAGAAGTCAAGTAAGGCGCAAGACCACGAGAATGCGGAGTTGACGCCGGGGATGGCCGCGTCTATCCGCGGTTGGCATCGGCGGAACCATCCTGTCTTTCTCCCCTCATAACCCTCCTCCCTTGAATTCCATTTCCATCCGAATCCCCTCATCGATCACTCCTCATACACTCAATTAACCATGGCTTCCGTCTGTCGACTGCCATTTCTTCTGCGCGCGTCCAGCCGCCCCTTGTGTCGGCTGGGTGTACGGACTCCCCTCACGCAGGCCCCCGCATTGCGGACACTGGCCACCAAGCATCCCCAGGGCTTCACGCCGCCGACCGAAGACGATCTCCATGAGCTACGGGAACGGGTGCAGGAGTTTACTCGTTAGTCTTCTATATCTATCTATACGTGGCCGACAAGATGCTGACAATGGAGTCCACCAGGCCGTGAAATCCCCGAAGAAGTGGCCGCGCGTACAGACGCCCAGAATGAATTTCCCGCAGACATGTGGAAGAAGCTGGGCGATGCTGGGTAGATACATCCTACTCTCATCCGGTGTGAACATATCTGACGTGTCGCAGACTCCTCGGTGTCACGGCGAATGAAGAGTACGGGGGTCTAGGAATGGGCTACCAGGCACACTGCATCGTCATGGAAGAGATGAGCCGCGCATCAGGTATTCTCTTCGACCTCCTCTACAACGGGGAGAAAAATAGTGGTTAATGGTGTCTACGCAGGAAGCATCGCCCTCTCATACGCAGCCCACTCCCAGCTCTGCGTCAACCAGCTCTCCTTGAACGCGTCCGCCGACCAAAAAGAGCGCTACCTCCCGGGCTTGCTGTCCGGCGAGAAGATCGGTGCCCTGGCAATGTCAGAACACTCCGCCGGATCAGACGTCGTCAGCATGAAGACCACAGCTAAGGCAGTAGACGGGGGCTACCTCTTGAACGGGACCAAGATGTGGATCACGAACGTACGTCCTTCAACCAGAGTCTTCCAGCACATACTGACATATCTTCGATAGGGCCCCGACGCAGATTACATCGTAGTGTACGCCAAAACAGAGCCCGAGAAGGCCTCCAAGGGCATCACGGCCTTCATCGTGGAAAAGTCCTTCGAGGGATTCTCATGCGCCCGCAAGCTCGACAAGCTCGGCATGCGCGGCTCCAACACAGGCGAACTCATCTTCGACAATGTGTTCGTGCCGCACGCCAACGTCCTCGGCGAGATCAACAAGGGCGTGCGCGTCCTGATGGAGGGCCTGGATCTAGAGCGACTGGTTCTCAGCGCCGGCCCGCTCGGGTAAGCCATTCTATTTCCCACCCCTACATACACATTCCCAATCCCAATCCCAATCCCAATCCCAATCCCTCAGAAAAGAAAAAAAGAAAGTGGAAGAAGGAAAAAAACTAACAAAAACAGAATCATGCAAGCCGCTCTCGACCTCGTCCTGCCCTACACGCACGTCCGCAAACAATTCAACACCCCCATCGCCCACAACCAGCTCATCCAAGGCAAGCTAGCAGACATGTACACCAAGCTGGCAGCTTCGCGAGCCTACACGTACAGCACAGCGCGCGAGATCGACAACTCCGCCGCGACGGGGGTAACGATCCGCACGCAGGACTGCGCCGGCGCCATCCTGTACGCTGCGGAGCGCGCGACGGAGTGCGCGCTGGACGCGATCCAGCTGATGGGTGGGAATGGGTATATCAATGAGATCCCTGCGGGGCGGCTGCTGCGGGATGCGAAGCTGTATGAGATTGGGGCTGGGACGAGCGAGATTCGTCGGATGGTGATTGGGCGGGTTTTTAATAGGGAGTATGCGCAGTAGGTTAAGGTATTAGGTCAATTTTACTTTTGTTTGGGCGTGGTGATTGATATTGATGGTCGTGTTGCATGTTCATTCTTTTCTATGGATTATGTTCATCTATTTATATCGTATTTATATGTAGCCGGGAAACGGTTTATTAATAAAGAGGGTCATTCCGCCTTGACGTGTGTCTCCTTTATTCTGCTGGGTCTATTTCTTGCGCCGCGCGGACCTGCGAACTGGAGCCGTGTCTGTCGGCACTGGCTGCTCTATTGTGTCTCCGACCTTCTTCGAAGCGACTCGCTTTGACCGTCGACCGTCGTCGTTATTTTCGCTTGATACGGGGTGTTCTTGCGAGACGGACGCCTTGCGTTTCCTTCCTCTAGTGGACCGTGGGGTAGTTGATGGTTTCGTCGCCTCCTCGTCACCTTCACCCGCTGCGGACGTACCATTCCCCGCGTCTGGCTGAGTCTGCATTGCATCGAGCGACCCGTTCTCTTCGATGGAATGCTCCTGCTGCGATGTCGTCGAGTCCACAGGGATGGTGGAAGGCGGCCTGACGACGCGGCCGGTGCGCGCTGACGGGCCTTTCCCACCCGTATTCTCGTCACCGCCGTCATTCGCAACACTCTCCTCAGCCGGCACAGGTGAGCCTCGCGTCCGACGTCCTCTTTGTTTCCCCGTTTGTACCGCAGGAACGACACCGTTCGTCACCGCCCCACGCGACCGACCCGCGCGGGATCTCTCCAGCGCCGGATGCGAATTCCGGAACACTTCCCGCCAGTTCTTCAACAAAGCCACCTGTTCGCCCTTACCGGGCTGGTAGAGGACGACGTTCTTCTCGTCTGCGGGGGACTTCCAGATGACGCTTTGGAAGGACTTGAGGTCTGGTTGGAGCGCATGATTCTGTTGCAGTGGTTGCGGTTTCTTGGGCAGATGCTGTGCCCGTTCTTGTTTTTGCTGTTCCTTGGTCTTGTTCGGCCACTGGCCCATTGCGCGCAGGCGGCGGATGGCGGTGGGATCTTCGTCGTAGAAATCGTCTGAGAGTTCTTCCCAGTCGCTGAAGTAGTCCTCGGCTTCGAGGACGGGGTCGTCGATGTAGAGAGCGTCATAGTGGGCGGTTGCGGCGAGATCGTCCTGTTCATCCTATGTCAGTTCTGCGGGTTCTTGGGTTGTTGGACGGGGTGATGATGAGGGGTATGGACTTACCGCGGCGTCTGGTTCGGGTTCCTCGATCCAGAAGATGTCCTCGTCGAACTCGTCGTAGTACTCGTCGTCGGACATGGTGGATGTTTCTTGGAATATACAATAGAACTAATATATGGCGAAACGCAGTCGTGGGGCTATCTTGGCAGGATAACGATTGAAGGACGGTCTATCGCAGACTGCGGAGAAGCGGGCATGAGAAGACAGGTAAGGGCGATGAACAATGCGACAGGAATACCATGGGATGGAATGAACCAACCGTCGCACTCATTCGTCGGTTGACCCTCCAGTATGTCCAAATCAATGACAGCCCTTAGGTAGACCGGCGGTGACGTCGAGCTGCAGGCTGTCGTTGCTGCTGGTGCTGGGGGTGGAATGTGAAAAGCAAACGACCGCAGAGAAATTCATGATTGATTAGGAAATCGGCGAAGACCCACCGCTTGACCGCCTTCCAGATCTAGACGTTTCCCCAGGGTTGGGTCAGGGCAGCATAATGACTAACCATGGGACATAAAAGTCATATACAAAGTGTATTAATCGGTGGCTTTGCTCGAGTATAAGCACTAGTGCGCTGACTACATCTTATCATACGAATGATCGTTTCCTGTTTAGGTGCCCGTATTACTTCTTGAGGTGCCCGCATTATGCTGACTTGTCTATAGAAGCTTATATTATTTTTAGGTTGATGATATACGAGTACTCTTTGGATATAAATATCGGTCTCTCGCCGCTGCAGTACTTCTCTTCCCTACCATCCTCTCGCGATTTACAGCCTTTACTAGTTGCTTTGGAAATCAACCAACATCGTCTTAACCACCTCAACAATGGCCGAAGATCTCGAAACCAGTTTTCAGGCCGCTATTGATGCGGGGAAGATACATGGCGCTGTGATTTGCACCACCGATACCCAAGGCCACTTCGTTTACAACAAGACCCTGGGGGAACGCACCCTGCTCTCCGGCGAGAAGCGCCCGCATCAACTCGACGATGTGCTGTACCTGGCCTCGGCCACCAAGCTGATGGCCTCCATCGCCGCCCTCCAGTGTGTCGACGATGGTCTCTTGACCTTGACGGGTGACCTCTCGTCCATTGCCCCCGAGCTAGCGGCCAAACCGGTTCTCACTGGCTTCGACGATAGCGGAAATCCTGTCCTCGAACCACAGGCCCGCCCCATCACCCTCGAGATGCTGCTCACGCATAGCTCCGGCCTCATGTACGACTTTTTAGACCCAAACCTCAGCCGGTGGCGCGCAAACTTTGCCCCTCCCGTGCAAGACCCAAATGAGCGTCGACCAGTCGAGGAGTCGTTCAAGTGGCCCCTAGGGTTCCAGCCCGGAACCAACTGGATGTACGGCCCAGGGCTCGACTGGGCCGGCCGCATCGTCGAGCGGGTAACGGGCCGCACGCTGGGAGAGTGGATGCAAGAGCGCATGTTCAATCCTCTAGGCTTCAACGATGCCCAGTTCTACCCCGTCACGCGCGAGGACCTGCGCGCACGTCTCGTCGACCTCAACCCTGATGACCCGGAGGCGCTCGGCCGCGCCGTTCTCGGCGGCGGTGGTGATATGAACAAACGCACTCGTGGCGACTTCGGCGGCCACGGTCTTTTCATGTCAGGGGCCAGTTTCGTCAAGGTTTTGCATTCGCTGCTGGCCAATGACGGCAAGCTACTGCAGCCGAAAACCGTTGATGACATGTTCAGTAACCATCTGAGTCCCCAAGCCGCCGCGGAGCATCAGGTGAAGCTGGCTGGTCCCATAGGACCCCATTTCAACGTCGGTGTCAACACTGGAGCAAAGCTGGGATACGGTCTGGGCGGCTTGCTGACGCTGGAAGATATCGATGGCTGGTATGGGGAGCGGACATTGACTTGGGGTGGTGGCCTGACGCTTACCTGGTTTATTGATCCCAAGAACGGCTTGTGCGGTGTTGGCGCTGTGCAGGCCGCACTGCCGCTCGACTATGCCTTGGTGGAGGGTTTGAAGCAGACTTTCCGTCGCGGCGTCTACCACAAGCGTGCGGCTTGGAAGGAGAAGCAGTAGATACATTCCCATGATAAATAGGAAAACACCGAGAAATCAACTAAATCCACGTCCATCCAGTACATCTAAATGTTAGTGAAAAAGGCATGTATGTCCCGGGCCAAGTTTGTATAACTGCATGGGCCAGATGGCCCGTGACCTATAGACCTGAACATGTGACTGCAGATCACATGCCCCGATTAAGGCAACCACACTAAGCCAAAAACAGCAATAAACCCACGACAAGTCACGTGCAAACTATGCCCGCATTTCCCCGCAGGCTCGCTTTGCGTCGGCTCAAGGGGGAGCTCTGGGCGGAAGCTTGCTCGGCGAGTACAAGAAGTCGCCGCCCTTCGCATTCCTATTAATCGACAGTCCATCACCACTACTGAATAAAGCGATGTGTCGTTTTTGACCTTTTACTAGGACCCCCCTCGCTGGAGCTGATTATATCCGCTATCAGTACGACTTACTACTGAGTGGCCCAATGCCGCTCTCGTCGCTTCTCCGCATTTCGTCTTCCCGCCTGGCTCTGACGGCTGCTCAGAGGTCCCGGCGGGCGGCTTCGACGGTGACCGCGAGTGGCCCCAAATCGCTGGATTCGATCCTCATTGCCAATCGAGGAGAAATTGCCTTGTACGTTGATTCTACCTAGTCTGTCTGTAATGGGCTTTACAAGTATTGACCGTGATGGGTAAGACGGGTAGGAAGGACCGCGGCCCAGCATGGGATCCGGGTGACGACTCTATACACAGACCCCGACAGCCGGGCGCAACATGCCCTAAGCTCGCCGTTTGCGTTCAACCTTGGCTCTGTTTCAGCATATCTAGATGGAGACCGAATCATTGAGATTGCGAAACAACAGGGATGCCAAGGGATACACCCGGGTTATGGGTTTGTAAGTGTGATGGCCTGTGTCGTGACATTAGCCAAATACTGATTGTTCTGGCCGTCGTAGTTGAGTGAGAACTCTGATTTTGCGCGGAAATGTACCGAAGCTGGGCTGGTCTTCATCGGGCCTCCGTGGACAGCCATCGAAGATATGGGGGACAAGAGGTAGGCTGGGTTCCCTTTGGCATTCTCGGATCCCATTAACTGTGTTTAGCCAGTCGAAGAAGATCATGCTCAATGCGGGCGTACCATGTGTGCCCGGGTATCACGGTCAGAACCAAGACCCCGATTTCCTAGAAGCCGAGGCAGATAAAATCAAATATCCGGTGCTTATAAAGGCCATCAAAGGCGGTGGTGGCAAGGGCATGCGAATCGCCCAGTCAAAGGCAGAATTTCAAGCCCAACTGCAATCGGCCAAGTCGGAAGCCATGAACTCGTTCGGTGACGACCACGTGCTAGTGGAGAAGTTCATTACGACACCACGCCATATCGAAGTGCAGGTGTTCGCTGATAAGCATCGTAACTGTGTCGCCCTAGGAGAGCGAGACTGCAGTATCCAACGCCGACACCAGAAAATCCTCGAGGAATCTCCCGCCCCGCATCTGCCTGATGCCACCAGGAAGGACATTTGGGCCAAAGCACGGTCTGCTGCATTGGCGGTAAACTATGAAGGGGCGGGGACTGTCGAATTTATCTTCGACAACGAAACGGGCGAGTTCTTTTTTATGGAGATGAACACCAGACTCCAGGTGGAACACCCCGTCACGGAGATGGTCACCGGTCAGGATCTAGTTCACTGGCAGCTGAGAGTGGCCGAGGGCGCCAAGCTCCCGTTAACGCAGGAGGATGTTGAGAATTACATGGCCAGCAGTGGCCATGCTATCGAGGCGCGAATCTATGCGGAGAACCCGGATCAAGGGTTCGTCCCGGATTCGGGCACCCTTCTCCACGTGCGCACGCCCCAGGCAAGCGAGGATGTTCGGATCGACGCCGGGTTTGTTCAGGGAGACGAGGTTTCCGCCCACTACGACCCGATGATCGCGAAACTCATCGTGCGGGGTAGTACGCGATCCGAAGCGATCCGCAAGCTCGCGACCGCGCTGGAAGAGTACGAAGTGGTGGGCCCCATTACCAACATCGAGTTCCTCAAGACGATTTGCAGGAGTCCGGATTTCATCGCCGGCAACGTTGAGACCGGGTATATTGAGAAACATCGCGCGGAGCTATTTACCCGGGAGGCGATCAAACCCGAGGTGCTGGCACAAGCAGCACTAGCCTGTCTACACCATGACGCTGCACCAGTGTCTCGCAAGCAGGCTAGTTTCGAGGGAGCTTCCGTCGGGTTCGGCCCTGGGTACCAGCTACGGCAGATTAGCTTTGCGGACACCACCCCCGGGTCCAAAAAGGACGCCACCTTGGATGTCCGCGTCCAACAAACAGGCGACCATACGTTTGATGTCGACGTTGGTGCACACAGCTTTAAGCAGGTAGTGAGCCATCGCAGCGAGGGATCGCCTGTAGTCACCTCATTTTTCCCTCATACCCGCCTCGACACCACGGTGATCAGGGACGAGGACACCGTCTCCGTGTTCCAACGCGGGGCGCACTACCGCCTGGCCATCCCGCGGGCCAAGTGGATGGAAAAGGCACTGGGGATGAAGGACGTGACCAACAGCGTTCTGGCGCCGATGCCGTGCAAAGTGCTGCGCGTTAAAGTCCAGGCCGGTGACGTGGTGGAAAAGGACCAGCCGTTGGTGGTGATCGAAAGTATGAAGATGGAGACGGTGATTCGCAGTCCACAGAAGGGGACGATCGCCAAAGTGGTGCATCAACAAGGAGTATGTTTTCCATCTTTTCTCTGACTTTAACCCATTACCACCCAGTTCTCTGTGATGTACAAGTTGATGGGCTGTGACCATTTTGACCCCATCAACCTTCTTTCCTTTCCTCTCGTTTCGATCATCATCCACCCGTCAGAACCACGAGCCATCACTAACAGACACTGTCTTGCAGGACCAATGCAAAAGCGGCACACCCCTCGTCGAGTTCACCGAAGAGGACACCGAGTCGTCGGCATAAAAATACTAACGCGAATACGGAGGTACATGTGTGAACAATATACAATTCAGGCAGAACGGGTACAATCGGTTCGAATCAGGAATGGAGAGATGGGCGCGCCGAGAGCTGGGGAAGTGGGTCTCAAAGCGGAGACATCTCGCCCACGGTTCAATCAGTGGGTCTATTGTCTATGGAACATACAGAGGATCATTCAGCCTTGATTAAATAATGAAACATGGATGCAACATTTCAAACCGAACATTGCTTCGAATGGACCCTGCAAATATAGATCACTATACGAGAGATATGCTCGGGATAGAAGCGAAGCTCTCCCATCTTCCCCGCAGACAGAAGAAAAAAGTACATGCAGTCCAGCCAAGCTGGTCTAGATTCTGGTCGGCCTGAAATGACAGGCCGGAGTCACGCGGAAGGCAAAAGAGCTGCGGTCTCTTCAGGGATCTTTCATGATCTGACATCACTCATTCACCACGCCTGGGACCAAAGGTTTCCAGGTGTGGAGAAGAGAGGAATTGACTCCAAGCCTCCATACGAGGTAGCACTGATTCCCCCTCTGCCATCCTGTTTCGTCTTCTTTTCAACAACCCCACCCCACAGAGGACGCACAAACCGTCTCCCGTAGTCCGCATCTCGTTTGCTTGTGCATGGTTCATTTTTGTGGTATTGGTAGACGGATTTTTCTCATCTTTTTTTCTACATCGCAGGAAAACTTTTATATTTGTGGGTTGACCTCAATTATAGAGTAGTTCGTTTCCTTCCTCCTGGCATCTATCGTCTTATTTCTTCCATTCTGGCGTCAATTGCTTGTTCCCGACACGCCAAAATGTTTAGACCTACGGTCGTTCGTCGAGCCGTCGAGTCTCTCAATCACACCGCGGTCCGCCCCGCGTCATTGTTCGCCCGGTCATCCAGCGTCAAGAATTTCCGTCGAGCTCTCTCGTCCACTGTACCCCGGGCCAGCGAAGAAGAAGACAAGGCCGCCAAAGATCCCCTGTTGACCGCGACCAACAGGGCACCCCAGGGTACACTGGGTGACAAAGAGGGCCGCCATGCCCGTGTCGATGAGCACTTGCAGATCGAATACCCCGCTGATAAGGACATGCCTCGTTCTCCGGTGGTCCAAGGTCGAGGAGGTATGCACTTCAAACGGACGCTGGCCACCTTCTCTCTCGAGAATAAGGTCAGCGTGGTAACGGGTGGTGCCCGTGGTTTGGGTCTCGTCATGGCGCAGGCCCTGGTGGCATCGGGGTCACATCTCGCGATTGTTGATTTGAACAGTAGGTCAATTCAGTCAACCCGGCATTTGTGGAGATGGAAGAACGATTGCTGATGAAAGATGCACGCAGAGGCAGAAGCCGAGGAACAGGCAGAGAAACTGGTGGAGCAATTCCGCAAGGAGAATCCGGGCGTGGGAAATGCGGAGTATGCGTATCCATTGGGTGGCATGCGTGACGTCAGATACTGAATTCCTCCACAGAATGCCCAGCGTCACCGCCCATTACGCAGATGTGTCCGACCCGGACTTCGTGAGCACTGTACTAGCTGAGATTGTCGATAGCCACGGCAGAATTGACAAGCTGGTCACCTCGGCTGGGTTCACCGAGAACTTCGACGCCATTTCGTACCCCTACGATCGCATCCGCAAGCTCTGGAGCGTCAATGTGGACGGCACGTACCTGTTCGCGACCGGTGTCGCCCGACACCTGATGGAGCGCCAGGCCGCCGGCAGCATTGTCATGATCGGCAGCATGTCCGGAGCGGTTGTGAATGTGCCGCAGCCACAGGCGCCGTACAATGCCGCCAAGGCTGCCGTTCGCCATCTCGCGGCGTCGCTCGCCGTCGAGTGGGCCGGCCACGGGATCCGAGTCAACTGCATCAGTCCCGGGTACATGCTGACTGCGCTGTAAGTCCTCCTGTCCTTGATTGCACCTCATCGAGTGATCCCTGACGCGCCTCCAGTACACGCAAGATCCTGGACGAGAATCCAGAGCTGCGCGACAAGTGGATCTCGCTGATCCCCACCGGCAAGATGGGCACGCCGGAGGACCTGATGGGCGCCGTGACTTTTCTTCTCAGTGACGCCTCGCGATATGTCACCGGTGCAGACCTCCGTGTGGACGGTGGCTACACCCTGACTTAGACTGGCACATATGCACCCGGGTTGGAACGTTGTGGATAATGCGTTGCTCGTTCTTCATTCATTGCGGTCGTGATGTGTGGACTTTGAATCGCGTAGAATTCTTGTTTCCCCATCCTGTTCGTTGGGTTTGCTCGAGCTCATTGTAGTGGAACCTTGCACGTTGGTATTAATACTTATGCGGGTGCATTGGCCGATCCGACATGACATCATGGTTAGCAAGGAGTTGGTCGACGGACTGGCCAGCCACAACCAAGGGGTACCTCGGTGGCTGTGCCTGGTCATAGAACTGAGTCTCCTCGGCATTTGTTCTCGAGATCTGTACCATCCACAAGAGTCAAGACAGGGCAACCGAGGACCTGCCTCCAGATAGGATGCCTATTGCCTACTGTATCTCCAGACCCACCGATTGATGTCCTCGACTGTGGCCGGTTTTAGCGCCCGCTTCCCACTTCTTCAGAACTCTTGGTCCACCGTAGATCCATCCCCTAAAATGGATAGATGAACTTCTCTCCCGTCTCCACATGGGGCCGATGGACCAGCTCAGTCATCTGAGAGGGAATCGTGATCAATCAATTCTGGGCAACCGACGTAACCGCCGTTGGGCGATCTTCCATCTTTCTTTTCCCCTTTCCTTCATTTTGACTGGAACGGATATTTGGCGCATTCTCGAGGCCCTTGGTCAGCTGTAAAGGGGGAAGATTAGGTTCGGCATTGGGTGATAGATCCGCCTGTGTCTAAAAGTGCTTCGCGTTAGTCTGGCCTATCATGCCTCTCTTTTCAGGCAGCCGAAAAGCATGATATTCCAGGGCCAACGCGTGACCCGGCTGGATCGAGACCTCCCTTTGCACTGAACCGGACTAGCTTCACCCGTTAGTCCTGGGATTCACTCTGGTTCTCCCCAATGATAATGACACTTTTCAGATCCCGTGGTCATCGCCTTCTTTTCCCGCTTCTTTCCTTTGACTGACGTCTTCTTCTTCTTCTTCTTCTTCTCTTCTCCTCCCGATCCTCCTTTCGCCAATCTTTTCTCTCCTCGTTTCTTTTCGGAACGATCTCTCAGGCTCTCGTTATCATACACATCATCAGACAAACAACCCCCCCCACTCGTGTCAGTACATGATGGCTCACTCCCCTCTGCAGATAGATTAAACCCCCAGACATCGAACCCGGTCTGGATGACGCTCGGTTGACTCACTTCTTTGTTCATCATCACAGAAACCATACCCACTCGTCCGTATCCGACTGGTTCACCCCCACTTCCCCCCCGCCCCCCTGGTCAGCGGCTGAAGGCGGAGGTGATCAATATTACGGCGGCGACGCAGCAGCAAGGGAGAGACCACATTTCCTTCCTGATCGGGCTCGGTGGTTACACCGCTGCAGATCCACCATTGCGAATAGCATCGGCCCTTGCGACTTTGTTTGTTCCCCAGATCACTTGCAACTGGTCACAGACTCGCCTCCTTCTCCGGATTCCTTCTCCTTTCTCCCTGCGTTTGTCAACGCAACCCGGTCTTTGCTTCTTTAGCCCCCCAAATCAACTCACCGCCAGACGCATCATTCCCCGGGTTGATCACTGACGTGCCTGCTGACCTCCGTCTCCCATCTTCCTTCTTTGTTTCGCCTCTTCCTCTCCGGAGCGTCTCGGCGTCGTCAAATCATCGCTCGACTCCCCCCAAATCATGTAGTTTCTGGAACCTCACTTACTCACGTCACTGTGGATCGCTGGCTCTTAAAATGGAGAACCTCCCCCAAGGCTTGGTCTCGACGACGGCGCAGCTGCCGTCGGGTCTGGATGACACGGCCCCCGTCGATGTGGATGATATTGTGAAACTCTGGAAAGGTGTGTCGCTCGTTGGCCGGTGCAGATCGGGTCTAATTCTCGGCAGTGTATAGTACCAACCCGGCAGTGCACGAAGGCGACGTGGGACATCGACTGGCTCATTTTTTCTGGAGGATATGGGGCAACGAAAGGATCCGATGTTCCCTCAACGGTACATCTCTGGCTCGACTCTTTATGCGCATCGTGGAGCACACCCCATCGGCATCGCTAGTGTCGAGCACGAGGGTAAGAGTGAGTCCCCTCCGCGTCACTTCGTCCCGTTAACCGGTGGCCCTCAGGAAGAAGATGTTCCACCGAAAGAGCCGGATCCCCCGCGGAAGCTGTCGGACAATGCACCGCAAACACCACTCCAGCCCATCTTGAAAAAGCCTAGCCTTTCCCAGCCCCGCAGCGAGTCGCCCAAGACCACCCGTCTGCTCCTCACCGTGGAAGGCGGCCCAAGCGTCACCCGCAAGCCATCCAACTCGCCAACCCCTGTCCCTCAAGTCCCCCCAGAGACCACAAAAGTTCCGAAGAAGACGTATGTCGCCCCAACCAAGGCCAAGTCCAGTAAACGACGGCCCGTCATCATGCGGCGCAAGTCTTCCCAGGCCTCGTCGGGGACCAACACGCGCAACCACAGTCCCATCAGGGCCCCGTCTCCGCTGACTGTCGAATCATCTGCCCAACTGTCGGAGCTGGAAGACAACGCCGAGCCCGACGTCGGCCCTCCCAGTACGTGGCTGACCAACGCGGTTGATCTTATGCTGACCGGTGTCGAAGAAAAAGTGGCACCGACTGTAGCTCCGGTGGACCCAGCCGATCTCGAGAAGCCCGTCCAATTGCCGGAGACATTCCTTGCCGACCTGAAAGACATACTCCAGAAGAAGTCGCCGTCTCAAAGCGCGAAATCATCGCCCCCAAAGTACGGCTTTATCTCGCGGATCGACGACTACACGCACTACGACACGCGGTTCTTCAAGTCAGAGAACTATCAGCAGCCATCGTCTACGTCCCTGGTGGAGAAGGACTTTCGGACACGGTTCACCGAGCGCAAGCGGCAGGAGGAAGAGCTGCTCGCATCATCGCTGACCACGGGCGATTTGTCGGTGCCGATCAACGAATTTGGGGGCGAAGGCATGGAGTCCATCTCGCCGACCTCGCACGGGACATCGATGGCTACTAGCTCGGGCATTCCGATCAGGACCCCTAGTCAGAATAGCTCCGTGTTCTCGACGAGTGGGCGTCGGACGTCGGATGGAACGTCTATCGCAACGCCGTCATCAAAGGGACGCAGCCAGCTGAGTTTCTTGCTGGAGAAGAGTCGTCTCGAGGAGGCAATGGAAGGAGGGTGTGGTAAGCAGGATTAAGATATTGATGACCGCATGAGATTGGACGACGGGATACGAACTAGATACAATGATAATGATGCAGCCTTCATCTTTCCGTATGTCTCGTGGCATGACCTGCATTTGAACCGCGCATAACCATCCGCATTCCCATGCAGAAAGAAAAAGAAGACACCAAAGTAAAGAAAAACCAACAAGAGAGACACGCCCCCAACACAGCCCAGCCCCCCAACACCAAAACCTAGGTAGGTACCTAGGTAGTTATCGATTCAAACCCTCTCCACCTCCTTCTCAACCCCATCCCCACCCCCAACCTCCAACACATTACTACTACCATCCCTGACCCTCCCCCGCCACCACCTCACGCCCCTCCAAGCCGCCGAAACGACCCAGAACCCCAGATTCACCAAATCGACCCACACGGCCCTCCTCATCCTCTCCACCTTCTTCGCCTTCTCGGAATCCTCCTCCCCAGGATACTTCACCCCAATAAACATCTCCCCAAAGACGCCAAACACCACCAACCACAGCACACACAGCACGACCTCCCACGCAAACAGCGGCAGATGCGCGCCCTGCCGCATCGGCAGCGGACGGGCCTTCATAACGAACGCGAGAACCAGGTAGGTGAGCGCCGTCGAGGCGGCGAGGAAGCCCGTCACGACGGCGTAGACCCATTTCGCGGGGGCGGACTCGTCCTCGCTGTTGATGTCTTGGCCGTAGAGGCCGATGACGGTGAGGGCGAGGGCGAATTGCAGGGTGAAGAGGGCTTTGTCGAGGATTTGTTTGAGGGGGTTGCGTTTGGGGTGGGTGGTTGTGGTGGGGGATGTGTTGTTGTTGGGGAGGTTGGAGAGGGAGATGTCGTTTGGGTTGTTGGGGGAGGAGGATTTGTTGGCTTTGTGTGATTTGGCGGTTTTGAAGCCGTAGCGGAGGATTTTGAGGAGGATGAACCACATTTTTCTTTCTTTTTTCTTTACTTTGGGAGGTTGTTGGTTGGGAGTAGTTGGTGGTTGGTGATGGTGTAGGGGTATGTTCGTTCGTATATCAAGAAGTAGTCGTGGAAGATGAAGAGAGTAAGGAAGTAATGCGCCAGCGCAATCACAGATTATGTATAAGATGCGGACTCAATGGACTCAATCGAATGAGATAATCAAAGAAAGAAAGAATAAAGGGCAATGACAATGCCAGGCGCAAGCCACTCAACTCTAGGTAGGTATCAAAGAACAATGGGACGAAGAAATCTATCCAACGCGACCAAGCGCAAGGGCTAAAAGAAAGAACTCAAGGATGAGAAACACACAAAGAAAGAGTGATAGTAGACAAAACAATCAATCAATCAATTCAAGTAAGTAAGTATTATTCCCTCCCTTTATACTTCTCCCCTCCCCCCAACTCTATCCCAGCCGGCAATATCTAAAAATATCCCCTTGCGCAAAGAATGCCTCCCATCCAGTGATGGCGCCAACCTTCCACAGGATGAAACGGCTTCGTGTTTGACGGGGTCCCTGGTGCAGATGGCGCGCGCGAAGGTTAGTGGCAAACTAGGTACCTACATAATACCTGGTGTTTCGGCAGGCGCCTATACTGCAAGTACAGTGCTGCAGTGTTGTTGTGTTTCTTCACGGCTGGGCGAGGCGGGAATGTGATTGGTTGGGTCACGGGGTGTGGTCAGCCCTATAGCCGCTGTCTTTTTACCTCCTGTAGCTAGTAAGTAGTAGTAGGTGAATGAGGTCTTCTTTGGGTGCTCAATGGGTGGAATAAGTGAATTATTTGAATGAACACTGCCATTTATTACAAACGATAAATCCCATTATGTGGTGGTAAACTCCAACAACGACAGATTCACTGACATCACATGATTGATTAGGACGGCCATATTAGGACTAGCCGCCATTCCACTCGGTCTGCAGTATACCTCTAGCACTAGCACCTCGAAGCGCTTCCATTCCTCATCTACTTCCCCGAGCGCACCTCGTGCTGAGACATGCATATTCTAACTGTCTACTCTAGGTATACAGAATGTCTAACCCGACCCAGACTACGCTATCCAAGGCAGAGCCAATCAGTTGTCTTCTGGAGTAGATGACCTCAAATGGCTGACGCTAACCCCAGCTGTTTTCTCTAAGAATTCGATGTCCCTTGAATTTCCCTTCTAAATATTGTGTGTATTGGATAAAGAGCCTGACATGGCTTGGTTCTTGGTCTGGGACTGATCATCCTCGTTGAGCGACAGGTACTAAGGTAACTATATTGACAGGTACTAAGGTAACGAACTACCTCTAAACAAATATCCCGGTGGTATACTAGGTAGTCTACCAATAATATCAGATCGATATCCATACAGGACACCCGTTTCGTTATCGACACTTTGATTGTCGTAGTAGCCTTATCAATTTGGCATCCATTGTTAACATGAGCTTTATGTGAAGGTAAACCTCACGTAGTCCATCAAGCTATTTGAAAAACGCCTTATGAAATACAGATCAGGTGAAGAAGACATCCACAGATCTATATAGGTAGATGTATAGCTGGAAAACATCCCAGCAAGGTGACGCCAGCCAGCCAGCCAGAACAGCACCGTGGATAAGAGAAAACCAAGGGAGGGAATATGACTTGTATACGCAGTACCAAAATACTATCTATCTATAAACGTAGGATTTCACGGCTAATTTGTACAAACGTGGGAATAAATATCTGTTAATACAGTCTAGGTAGTAAATCCCTACCTATAGCTAGCTAGATAGCCAGAAAGGAACTACCACTAATGATGACGCAATGCGGATGCGGGCAGGGATGCAGGGGTATTATCTATATCTATATCTATATTGGACGTGATCTACACTCTTTTTCTTTTTCCTTTTCTTTTTTTCCCTTTCCTTCCTAGGTAGTATACGGCTTGGCCTGTGATATGTATGCCCGGTGTAAAAGTAACAGAGGTCTATAAACAAATTAATTCTACAACTACAAATATGCCCGGCAAGTTCAAATAACCATTTCATTCATCCTCTTATTCATACCGATATTCATACCGATACCTAAACCTATGCTCATGCGACCTCCAGTCCACCTAGTCACCTCGTTAAACCGTCCTTAAGGCCTCCACCATGCGTCATACATACATACATTCAACACCAATCAACTGAAGAAACAAGTCATACTTCCATATTCCATATCACATTCTATCATGTCACCACGCCGTGTCTCAACGCGAACCTCCAGGCGTGAGAACCAAACTGACCATAACCCAAGATGAGAAACCATGCTGTATCATGAGGCGTGATGCTCAGGTGTGTAGAGCGGGGATTCGTTGATGCTATTTTTGCAATAATAAAATGATAAACCGAAGGGGGAGAAACGGGGAAAGGTACAAAAGAAAAGAGGGAAAAAGAAAAAGGAAACATCAAAAGGCTAATGGAGAAAACAGACCATGCAAGACAAAAGAAAATAGTGACAGCGACGGTAGGTCAAATGCATTCATTCGAATGGGTAAGACCTTCGCGCCGCTGACTACTGTCAGGGTGGCCTGTTCGTGCCTCCGTCCGCGGCTCCTTTGACGCCGGATGCACTCGCCGGTGCTTTGGGATGGTTCCCCGGTGGCAGAGGTGTCTTGAAGGTCCCGGATGGAGGTGCGGCAGGGGGTGGACCGCCAACGGGTTCATCATCGTAGTCGTAGTCATCGTCATGCTGCCCCGGACCGCCTCCCAAGGATGAATGGTCGGCCGATGCCCGATCGTGACTCCCATCGCAGCACCCCTGGTGGCTCGCGGTATGCTTTGTCGCCCCCTTGGGGGTCTTCTTGTTCTTGCGACCCTTCATCTTGGCCTTCTCCAGTAGCCGCTTCTTCTCCGCCAAGCGCTTGCGCTCCTTCCGATCCTTGATTTCATACTGTCGAATCAAGGCCTCGGGGGGACGACCGAAGATGCTCTCATACTCGCAGAACTCGCAGATCCAGATGTCTTCCAGATTCGGAGGATGGTGCAGATTGGTATACTGCTGCTGGATCTTGCGTTGTCGCGCTGCCAGCGCATAGATGCTACCGGGAGACCGCTTCTTTTTCCGCCCCGCACTGTTGGGTTCGACGGCCGCGGCCGACGGCGGATGACCCGGCTGTTGGCTCATCTGAGACGCGGTGTTGGGGCTGGTTTGGGTCGCCTGCGTCGAGAAGCGCCGCTGGTTCTGGCCCGCCGCAACCGATCCAGGGGAGCGGTGCGTAGCCGCGTACGGACTCTGCGGCTGAAGCGCCATGCCTTTGGACGAGTCCGATTCGCACGTAAAGGTAAATTGGGTCTTGGTCGGGGTCGTTGCCTGCTGCTCGAGCATGCTGACCGCCTTCGATCCGCGGGGAGGGGAGGGAAACGCCGAGGCGGCAGCGTTGGCGATGGCAGCGGAGATGATACCCTGGTCCGAGCTCGTGTATTCCCCTAGGTGGGTTAGCGAACGGCAGGGAGAATGATCACCCGATGGAACCTACCGGTGGATCCAGGCGAGGACAGACCGTCACGGCGAGTCCGTCCCTGCGACCAGGTGACCGGACTCGGATGCGATACCGAACCTCGCCCGGTGCTGTTTCGATGGGCATGGCGACCGAGACGGCCTCTCCCGGGACCCGACATCCCATGGCCGACGGGAGAGGCGGGGCTCCCGGTGCCGTAGAATGTACTCACGTGGCTTCCATCTCCAGGAGGCCCCGTCGATTGAGCCGAAGGGGTCAGCCCCATCGTCGAGAACTCCGGCGACAGGGTCGAGTGATTCCCCAGATTTCCCGGCGTGGGGATTTTGCGCTTCTTCTTGTTGTTACTGTTCTCAAAGGCGTCGTACCCGTCGGGCCCCGCCGAGGAAGACTTGATCGGGGTTCCTTCCCCATTGCCCGGGTGGGGTTGGGGCTGCGCGTTCACCGCCGACGGGGACAAGGGTGACCCGCGGAAGCCAGCACTTCGGTGAACCACCACGGGGCCGTCCTCATCCCCGCTTTCAGCCTCTACGCCGTTCTCATACGGAAGGTGTTCCCCTTCGGGGCTATGATGATGGCTTTCGCACTCCTGCACATACACTTTGGCGTCATTCACCATCTCCCCATTATCCGCACATGCACCGTAGAATAATTGGGTCGCCGGGGGAGCCGGGGGGTAGAGGATCGAGTCCGCGGCGTCGGACGACAGTCGGGTGCGCAGAGGGCGTTTGGGAAGAGGACGAATCAGTCGATCTGGATAGACGGGGGACGGTGTATCTGGAGCCGAACTATACATCCCATCTACAATTTGACAGGCAGTATCAGTAACCGATCAACCAACGGGGTCTCGATCCCGGCCACTCCAAGTGCCACCCAGGTAGAAAGCCCGGTCGTTCTGGAGACCTCCAGAGCCACCGCATCGGACACCTCAGCGGAATAGACATACTCAGCGTAGCAGCCATGATGCAAGTTCTCTCGTCTTTCGACCGCCACTGCCACAGCGGACGGTGCGGTGACACGTGCTAGCTCAACCCACGGAGATGCGGAAGATGATTGTTCCTCGCTTGATTCTTCGAGTTCAAGGGAATTCAATGATAATTTTACCTTCCCTGTAGGAAGGCCCTTCACCAGTACGATTCGACCGTGGGATAGACTGGTTGGGGCGTAGATGTATTGGACACGGGGTCGGTGGGGAGGAGGAATGAATACGGTGACGGATCCTGGATCGGGGCCACCCACTTGTCAGTTGGCATGTTGTTCAACCGAATGCCAGGTCCGAACAGACCGGCTGCGTCCCCCAGTCTCACCCCCAGGACCAAGTCAAAGCGCACGACCCCGTCTTGCCAACCCGATCGACGTAATGGAAATGGAACTTACCCGTGGATCGTCCACCAGCACCGGGTCTGCAGACTTTTTGGCCGCTCAAGCGTCGGGTAGGGGAATATCCAGGAACTCCCGACCGACACCTCACCACGGACGGGGAGAGGCGTGGAAGTCAGGTTCCGAGGAGAAAGGACCGACTAGTCGGAGTAATCCGAGGGGAAACCTCACCGATCACAGCGAGCCAGGAGGGGAGGGGGATGGGGGAGAGGATAGGGGGATAGGAGGGGTGAAATGGACGAGTCGGGATCTTGGATGAACAACCACTTGATTATGGAGATGATCCTTATGCCAGCGTCGGGTCTTAGTCAGGCCATACATAATTCACTGGATTCGTCGGGGTTATGCAGAGCGGAGGTGATGTAATCAGCTTATACCCGCTTCACCGCCTTCTCAAGCGAGCAATCCGACGAACAACCTCGTTTCCCCACGTTGCTCCATAAATTCCTGGATTGGACGTCCTTGGGCTTGCTGGCTATCTTACAGTGGTCGATGGTGACGATTGGATTTTCACCACGATGATGCTGTGGCTAACTCTTTCTACACTTGCAGTTGTCCTACTCATGACCTCGGATCATCACCCCCGACACCGAAACAAGGAGCACCACCTGTCGGGTCCAGAGATTAAGGTTTGTGGGAAATGGGGAGTGCTCGTTCACCAATGCAGGATCTCCTCTCGCCGCAAGGGCCGGGAGCTTTCTCCTCCAGGTACCCTGCACGATGAGCACCAAGAGAACCCGTGCATCGCTTCGGTGCCCGACCAACGATCCATCCGACAACACCCTCCCCGTTCTGACGTGGATATGGTGGTGGTCAGAGAAATCGATACCTTTCCTTCCAACCGAGATGACTGACACTACGAATCCCGGACTACGCTGTCAGGGCCAAGTTTGTCGTCTGCGCTGGCACGTCGCAATGAACTGCCTAGGCGGAACATTGGTCGAGGGGTTTCCGGGCCCTATCCGGAGTAAAAGGGAGGAAGGGATTCTGGCAGCATCGGATTAATCGAGGGAATGGTTGTCATCCAGGATGTGTGGACTGCCGTTTTGCCGATCCGAGCGTCCGATGTCTTCTCCGTAACTTGTCATGAAACACCTGAACCGATGTAGTCCCCCATTTCCACCCTTCAATCGAGTATCTCGAGGCCATCCGATCTCCATTATAATAAACGGTACTGAGAAAACTCGACTGGAGGGAGTCGGCAGGTATCCGAGATGAGGGGGGGTGGACGATGCAATCGGAAAGGATTCTGTTTGACAGTAGGTAGTAAGCACACCAGGTCAGTTCCAACACCTCAAATATATAAGAGCGAGAATTATATCGAGATATGCATTCCCACAGTGGATCGTATAAAAATCTCGGACCGGAACAAAAAGCCCAAAGAGGGAAAGAGGATAAAAAAAAGAGAGAAAAAGAGAAAAAGAGTGGATGTTGTTGGAGGCGAAAGGTGAGGGTGGCTGACTAAGGCCGCGAGCGGGGAAACCAACGGACGGAATGGACCAATTGAGAAAGCCGCGCAGAGTATCTCGTAGCAGTAATAGCAGTAGCAGTAGCAGAGGAGAGAGAGTAATAGTGAGTGAGTGACCGGTCTCTCTCGCTTTCACCCTCTCATCCATTTCTTCTCCTCTTCTCCCTCCTCTCTTCCCCTCCCCTCCCACTTCATCCTCTCCTCGGACTATGTAGTTCGCCGTTTGCTTGCGAGCTCCCGGTCGCTTTCGTTATTTTCGCTCATCCGCTCGTCATCTCGTCGCAATTGTCCTCCCCCATCTCTTCTCTCTTCTCTCTCCCGCGTCCACCTCCATTCTCCCTCCACAGATCCTGTCCCAATCCTCGTCCTCCACCGTGCGACAGCTCGCCTACGGGCAGTCTGTCCTCGACTGGTAGGTTCTCTCCAGATCAGTGAAGAAGAGAAAAGAAAAGAAGAAAATTTTGTCTAACACGTCGTTCGTCTTAGATCGTTCTCCCTTCCCCGCCGATAACTGCCTCTTACCATGACACCTCGTCGCTCCTCTCGTGCCCGCACTTCTCAACCCTCACCAGCAATTCTACAGCACACAAATTCATCCAGTTCCTCATCCTCAATGACTCGCGAGCGAAGCACCCGATCCAACCACAAGATCCCCTCCCCTTCCTCGGGCCACCGATCCCAGTCAGCTGAAGAGGTTGACGCGGGTTCGAAAATGGATTACCCCCAGACCCGGCAGCGCCAGCGCGCCCGCGGTGACGACGACCCCTCCCTCGGCGAAGGAGAAGAAGAAGATGGCGAAGAGGATGAGGAGGAGGAAGAGGTGACCCGGTGTCTCTGTGGTCAGCAGGAGTACCCGGGTCTGCCCCCCTCCCGTCAGGAGGCTCTCGGTCGCAGTGGGATGCGGCCCCGGGTCAAGGAGGATGCCTCCTTGAACCCGCCTCCCGACTCGTCCGAACTGATGTCGGATGATATTGGGAGCATGTTCATCCAATGTGATTCCTGCAAAGTCTGGCAGCACGGTGGCTGCGTGGGAATCATGGACGAGGCGATGAGTCCGGACGAGTATTACTGTGAAGAGTGCCGCAAGGAGCTCCACAGGATCAAAAGCGAACACAATGGGTGCGTGATCGATTTCATTCTGTTCTGTGTCTTTTTGTTGGGGATTGCCTGTCTCGAAAATTTCCTCTCCCGAGGCGGAGCGAGCGAGTGGAAAATTCTCTCATCCTCTCATCCCCGTCACCGGGACAAGCTTTTCTTCTTCTACCTCCATTCAACTACCATGCGTCAAATGATCACGGACTGACCTCGGACTCCTCCAGCTCCCGCTCTTCCACCTACCTCCCCGTCGTCGCCCCCTCGTCCACGGCGGTTTCCTCCCGCGAGTCCTCCCATGATACCTCCAAACGATCCAAGGATCCCAAATCACGCAATAATGACCTGCACAATCCGAAACGTCGCTCCACCATGAACAGCCGCGATGCGGCCTATGACGAGGAGGAGTTGATCCGCCGTGCAATCGAAGAGAGCAAAGAAGATAACCAGCCGGACGCCGACGAGGCAGCCGTCCGGCGGGGTAAAAGAAGTCGCAGTGACAGCGAAGCGTCAGTCCATTGAACCCATTGCGAGAGACGACGCTAACAGATCGTTCAGTCACAAGCAGGTAGCCAAGAAGCAACGCACGAGTTCGCCGTCGCCCGGCATTCCCGAACAGAACAAACCCGTCTCGCAGCCGGTGTCCGAAGACGAGAAGGAGAAGGAAGCCCCCAACGGGACCCGGCGACAGCGAGCGGCGTCCCGAAGCCAGCGCGACAAAGAGACCAAGGAGCCGGAAGAGCCGGAAGAAGAGTCGCCTGAAAACAACCGACGGAAGGGGAGAACCGAGAATCAGAAAGATGAGGGCGGTACGTGCGGGATCCCACCTATGGCCCGGCAACGAAGCTCACGCGAGATAGAAGCCGAATCGAATCACGAGGCCGGCTCCCCCCCAAAGCCGATTGTAGCCGAGCCCGAACCGTTACCACCCAGCCCCAACGAGACCCCCGCCCCGCCCCCAGAGACCACGGCGGCGCGCCCCTCCACCCGCAAGTCCGGACGCCCGCCGGCGCGTCGTGGCGGCCGCGTGGGCCGCAACCAATACACGCGGGACCGCGACGCGAACGGCACCGATTCGAACGGCACGCTGAACTCGCCGCGACGCGGACAGTCCTACGACGCCGGTGGGGACTCGCCGAGAGTGGGCGGATCGAACAGTCACGTCAACGGGGAGGTGGGCAAACCCAGCCGACCCCGCTACGTCCACCAACGGACGACCATGAACGAAATGAAGAGACGGGTAGCCGGCATTCTGGAGTTCATCTCGCGGATGCAAGTGGAGATGGCCGTCGCCGGTCAGGCCTCGACGCCTCCGGGCGACCAGCCGAATGGCAATATCCGGGCGATGGCGGAGCAGGTAGACGCCAAGCTGTCGTCCCTCAGCGACGGCGAGTCAGCGACGACGACCACCGACGGCGAAGCGGGGCCTGCGTCAGCAGAGAAGGACTTCACTCGGCTCAGCAGCGTGGAGATGATGGATGTGCTGACGCGACATCTCCTGAAATGGCAGCAAGAGTATGGCAAGTTCGGCGAACGGTGACGTCTTCTCTCCACATGGATGCGACTATATGCGGAATCTCAAATCTCAGCGATACCCTGTTTGTCTCTTCAGCACGGAATGTATAATACGGAGGAGCAGCATCAGACTGGAGGTGTTGTGATGGTGTTGGCGTTGGGCGCCTTAGTGCGTAATATCATTTCTTTTTTCATTTCATTTCTTTTTTTCTTTTTCTCTGTTCCTTCTTTTATTGGTTTTCTTTGTCGTCTGTTCTGTTGATTATATACTGGCGGGGAAGGATTTACGGGTGTTGGACGACGTTGGATGGCGCTTGATTGTCGTGGATATAGTTGGATATGGATTTCAAGAATACAGTACCTTCTACAGAGTATGTACTCGGCGTATCTATCCAAGAGTAGAAACAGGCACGACTCGTGGGCTGAGTTTGAATTCAGTTACTGAGTTCAGCTCAGCTCAGTCCGCCAGAAACAGACACAAAGTAGACCATGATGTAATCTGATCCTCCTCCATCTTAACCACCACCACCAAGACCTCTGACCTCAACCCGTTCAACTCATTACTCAATCCAACCTCATCATCATCATCATCTCTCTCTAAAAGAAGCAAAGAGAAAAAGAAAAAGAGAAGATAAACAAAATCAAAAAGAACACGTCATCCCTCCTCGCCCGCAGTCTCCGCACCAGCACGACCACCACCCTCCCCCAAACGATCATCGCCCCGCGGCCCGCGGCCCGCGTCCCTGGCGGCGCCCCGCCTGCACCAGGGTCTACCCCAGCATGGTCTACGCCTACGCCAGGGGGGCTCACTCGTGGGCGCACGATTCCTGTCAGAGCAGCCTCGTTTGCGATTGGGGTCTACCGGTGAGTACCTATCCCACATCACCCATCACCGCTCACCCCGTCTATTTTGTGCGGGTAGTTCAACGACGATGTTCAGAGCGCGATTGGCGTTATTGTGTGTATTGTATGTATCCATCAGACAGGTGTTTGAGTCCGTTGGAGAATGGTACAGTCGAACAGGTCCATTTTTCGGAGACGTGTTTGCTGCAGTCGAGGCACTCCCAAGAGACAGACAGAGCCTATCATGCTGGAGAAAGTCAATACCTAACTAATCTTGGTTGGCCAACATAGTAGAGAGACTGCAACGTACTTTGTGATTCTCTCGTAAGACGATGAGTTGCATAGAGGACTACGAAGACGATCTGCAAATCTACAGCACACCCTGGTGAACAAGAAGTATGCTTAGCTGATGTTACAGAAACCTGGCTCTTTGACAAGCGTGGCGATGATATCAGGCAACCTGAATTCTCCTGTACTTTGGCAACCGATGCAGACGACGGAGCTTTCATCGACTGGAACAGGCTTACCTAGTCTGCTGTCGCCGCTTAGCTTACTGCAGCCGGGGAAGTCTTTCGCTACATGTCTGCGACGCTGCCACGGAAAGTTATCGATTGGCTAGAGATCCAATTTTCCATTCTGCACATACATGTACACGGGTAAAACTGCGGCGATCTTTCCCTTCTCCGCTTTCATCTCCTCATCTGGCCCCGGCAGGATTACACTTCAGCTGAAATAAAGCCAGGCGAACCACTGCAGGCTGAGACATACCCCAGACCAGAGCATGCACTGGATCCGGAATGGTTCATTCGGAATCTGTCCGGAAAATGATAAGGTAAGTGCGGACCGACCCCGACCTTGCAAGGGATGTTATTATTGGTGCCCAGGCGGCCTGGAATCCATAGTGGTAGCTGAGATATGCATCATGATTCATTAGTGTTCTAACAGACGTCAAGCGGGGCGCCTGAAAGGCTCTTTTTTTTTACATTGGACGCCTGTCAACCCCTGGTATCCGTCTAAGCTGCGTGACTTGCTAGTGTTATAGTTCAATCACAAAGGCGACTCGAATCCACTAGTCTGATAATAGGTAATCCTTATGCTAAGAGCAAGACGGCTCTTGTTAACGATGACCGAAGGTCTGAAGAACTAACACAATAATCCGAGGACCAGAAGCAGCAGAAGTAAAAGCAAGGCCAAGCAGGTACGTATACCTCCTTGTGATAAGTCAGGGCAAAGCCGTCTGCGTGCTAGTATTGGTGATTACACCCTTCAAACAATAGGCCCCCCGCTTATCCTAATGGTAGGCCCTCTGCCGATTCGACATGTTGAGTTGACCCAGCATAGGTCGCGGGGTAAGGTAACCGTCGAACAAGCAAACACAGCAAGGATTGAAGTAAGGCCTCCTATGGACCAGCCCTAATTGGGTTAAAATTGATATTTCATCCCTTACAGAACATGCAGCCCCAAGCTGACGTGAGACGGGGGGAGCTGCTTCATTCCAAATCCTATACAAGTGGTAAGATCACTGCATGCGACTACCGGTAGATCATACGCTTACCCACGTACTGTGTAAGACAGTAGGGCGCCAACAGCAGTATCCCCTACACCAACATGATCATCGAATACTGGTTGTATAGTCGGCAGATTGTTTGACCTCTAGCCGTAGAATTCAACGAGCAGAACCAAAGAAGAAAGATATAAATACCCCCTTAATCGCCTTGAATATCTCGGTTCAGAATCAAGTAAGAATCCAACATCTCCTTCTCTGTCAATTCCATTCTATACTCCATCTGTGAATCTCGCAATCAGCTCAAATCGAAACCAAAAGTCTTTTACAAGAAAGATGAAGCTGCTCTCCACTCCAGTTACAGCTTTGATGCTGCTCGCTTCCCTGGTGGCCCCAGTCCTGTCGACTCCAGTCCAGGCGGACGCAAATGAGGTCAACGCCAGCTGCTACATCACCAGCAAAAAGGGCAAAGACTGCAACGCGAGCTCCTGCCGAAATGGCGGAGGCAGTTGTACATACAATGAATCAACGAAGAGATGCCGAACAAGCGGAGACTGGAGCAATGTTTTCGAATGCAAGACCAACTGCCGATGTGCCAAGGGCAGTTAAGGGACACGACCTGCTTAAGGTTAGTAAATGAGTTTCCAGCCCTGTTCATATTCTTGTTAACTGAAAAAAGTAGGCTTGTTGAGGAGTGATTGGCCGGGATATGGGGGTTGGGTCTCTTTCAACAAGGGACCGGTTTTTAGCTTTTTATAAAACTTTACGAGGCAAGGAGATGAATGTCATGGTGTCTTTCATCTTGGTGGATTTTGGAATCTGGCCTCGTACAACCTCTTTACCACGCGTTGCCATTATTGTTGTTATTGTTTTCTATGTTAGCTAGCTACCGTCGCTTGCTACAATTGAGTTGTCAATCAATCTGCCTGTGTGTCTGGCTAAATTCTCAAATGTATTGGTGATCTACGGGTATAAGTGATAAACTATCGTGTCACCAGGGAATGTATTTATCAGTAGACAGGCTTTGTAAAGGAATTCAATATCTGGCATGTATCTGGATTCTCCTTGAGTTCTCCATACTCAGCAGTTAGGATGGCAAATCACACATCAATGCTGAGGTGACTACACTGTTCTCACCCGCTAGTATTCTCGACATATCATCCACATTTTAGGCAGGCTGCAGGTGGCAACAGGCATCGAGTTAGGCAGACAGTGTAAATATCATCCAAGAGAGTAATCCATTACAATACTTCAGCCCCAAACCGACCCCATGTGTCTTTTCTTTTTCACGTGACCGTCAGATGGTCTTATAAAGGTCGTTTGGACGTCATCTCTTTCATCAACGAAACTAATCATAAATCTCCTCAGTTGATCTAGTAATATCCCACTTTATATCTTCTCAGTTAACTCTCTCCTGACTAATATTCTGATAACTCCATCTCTTTCCCTCTCTACCTTCCAATCTTCAATATGGACCCCACCCTGTTCATCTACGATATCAACAGAAAGGCGGAGATCCAACAGTCAGCACAGACCGGTGATAGTCTGTTACAGGTGAGATATAGGACTACCCGAACGAGCACTATACCGCTCGGCCAAAAGGGCATCATAGACCAATTCCGCGGAATTGGTCATGAATAGTGGCTTATATATCACACAGGAATATATCGAGACTTTACAGGTCTTTGCAAAAGATAAAGATACTGTCATCATGCACTCCAGCTACAGTCCCGAGTCCGCCCATATTACGATCGACTCTACACCTGAGAAAAAGGACGAGGCTTCCACTTCCTCCTAGGGATGTTCCATCAATCAACCAAAGCCTCTGTTGTGCAACCTTGTCTTTTTCACGACCCTTTTCCAATCATGAATACATCACTTCGACATGCTTAAATTATGCGACAAAGGAATGAAATGACAGATTAGCTAGCCTGCCCTGTGGAGTAGACTGGGAAAGCAAATACCTCTCTCTACTCTCTGTTGATTATGGAGACATGACTGGCCTTTCGCATGATCAGCTTGAGAAAGTCTTTTGCAGGTTATTATCTTAGTCTTGAACTTCTCGTGCAGTTCCCTAATAAGAACAATCAA
This sequence comes from Aspergillus neotritici, assembly GCA_023619815.1. NCBI lineage: Eukaryota > Fungi > Ascomycota > Eurotiomycetes > Eurotiales > Aspergillaceae > Aspergillus > Aspergillus neotritici. The sequence continues at coordinate 202,654 of JALZYL010000034.1, read as the reverse complement.
TCCGTCGCAGAAAATGACCAGTTCTTTCATTTTGTTTAATAGCTTGATTTTGTACAGGTTCCAAAGATGGTTGAGCAATGTCGTAACCAAATACTTAACTAATGGTATAGAATTATAGGGGCTCTATCTTTATTAGATGATACTACCAGAACGATGGCGAGTACTCAACGCTGTAAGACGCATAGAATGACAGCTAAAAATAGTGTTGAGTGTGGTTGTTTTGGGCAGCTTATTTGCTGTCTTTTAGTCTAAAATAGTATAACAGTCAAAAAAGAGCTCAATCATCGTTTTATCCATCCGAAATAGGAAATATCTTGGAGGAATTATGCGGATCGGAATGGGGTCGCGACGCCTGTGGACTGGAGTGTGGGGGAGGATGTGATTGTGCCGCCTTGGGTGGGGATCGAGGAGGAGAGGAGGAAGTTTGGGGATGTTAGAGGGATTGTTTGTGGTATGTTACGGTTTGATCTTTCTTCTTTGTCTTTTTAATTTGTTTTTGAAAAAGAAGAGAGAAAGATAAGAAAGGAAGGGGAAAAGTTTTTGAGGGGAGGGTAAGGGTAATGGGTGGATGGATGTATGTTTGTACTCTGAGATGTAAAGTGTAAAGTGAATCAGAATGTTATTCGCAATATACATAGTATGTGCAGATGAACTACATGCTACATTAACTAGGTCATCTACGGTACACCCATGCCAAGTAATCATCAATTATCATCTACATAGCAAGTACATAACCTCAATCATCCATCAATCATTGTCAATGCGTAACCTGTTCTCGTTAAAATATATCCATCAACCACGCCAAGTAGATCATACCTAAGAAAAAAAATTACAGACGGCTGCCGTGGATGACCTTAAAGTCCACAACCAGCTCGCGGCCACCGTCGTTGATCACCAGAGCGCGCACGCTGCCACGGCCCTCCTCGAAGGCATCGCGGATACGGCGGAACAGGCCACCCTGGGACACGACCTGCAGACCCTGCTTGACGTCACCGCTCTCGGTCATGGCGACGATGCGGCCGTCATCCAGGAGGTCCAGGATGCGGTAGGTCTTGTAGACCGGACCCAGCATGGTCTGGACGACGACGGAGGGCGAGGGGTTGGAGACAAAGGACGACTCCTCCTGCAGCTGGCGCGAGAACAGGTCGACACCGAGGTAGCGGTGCTGGCCGGTCTGGGGGGAGACGGAGACGCGGATGACCTGGCAGGGGCGGCCCTGCAGGATCAGGATGTCGCCGACCCGGATGTAGTGGCAGGGGATGGGGACGGTGTCCTTGCTGGGGCGGGCGCGGGGCTCGACGATGCGGACCTCCTCACGGACGCCATCACGGTAACGAACTGGGCCACGGTCGTCAGCAACGACGGCGTCCTCACGGTCGTGATGGTGGTGGTGGTCATGGTGGAAGGGGTGCATGATGCGGTCGGCAGCGCGCTCCACACCACGCCGGAAGGAGTGGTAGTTACCGTCGTCGTCGTAGTAACCCATCTTGCGAGGGGGCTGATCAACTACAGCGGTCGAGGAAGAGACCTGGGAACGGGAAGAAGAGACTGCGGGGGTGACACCGACAGGCTCAGCGTCAACGGCGGAACGGGAGTAGGTCGACGCGGACGGGTAGACGTCGACGGGGGCGGGCTGATAGGCGCGGTCGTACGGGACGTCCTCACGGGGAGTGCGACTGTACGAGACGTCGGTAGCCTGGGGCGGGCTCGAGAAGGAGTCTACGGAATCGGAGCGATGATCCCGGGAGTAGTTGAGGTCGTAGGTCGGGTGGACGCGACGACGATATTCCCTTTCGGTGATATCGATCTGACTCTCGACGGACTGGTCGTAGGTGGTGGGTTGGTCTTGGAAGCGGACCGAGGGTTCACGGTAGCTGGGGTATGTTAGATGGGTGTATCAAAGTATCAAAGTATATCAAGTATATGATAGATGAAAGAAGTATAAGAAGGATGAGATGATATAAGGATGAGGGAGGGAGGGAGGAGGAAGAGGAGGGAGAGGTAGGACAAGTCAAGTCCGAGACCAGAAGCAGATAGATATAAGGCGGATTGTTTTGATGTGATGATGTTTGGGCGCCACGTAACCGATCTAGTTCTCCAACCAGATCGAGTTCGGTGGGTGACACCGCTTGTTGGGCCCACCGACCAACCAAAATAGAACAAACCAAAACAAACGAAACGAAACCATAACAAAACAAACAAAAGTACCGTAACGCTCAAAAAGACAGAAAAAAAGAGATGGAAAATACCTTTCACGGGTCAAATGAACCTCAGGATAACGGGAATCCGAAACACGGGTGTTGGCGGAGATATCCACAAACTCGTCACGACGGGACTTGCTTGCTCTGCTGGGCTTGGGACGACTCTCGCGATGAACGTGGAGATCGACCTCTTCCTGACCGTAAACACGAGGCTCGGGAAGACGGGCAGCTCCAGTATCTTCCCGGTCGACGTGCGAAGTGCGATCGAGATGGACTTGACCCTCTCCGTTCTCCGGGGTCAGATGGGAAGCAGCGTCACTCCGGTACGACGACGGGAAGACACTGAAGGGGATGGGGACGCGGGCGTCAAAGTCCAGATTGGCTGATCTCTGGGCGTCCTTTCTCGAATGCCTTTCGAATTGGCGTCAACTCGAAAGGCGACAAGAAAAGACTATAGGGGTTTCTTTTCTTTCCTGGGAGGGAGAGAGAAAGAGGAAGGAATTGATCTGGATCGATATCAATCAATCAATCAATGGATAGATAGATGATATGACAGATCGGATGGAATGTGGAGGAGAGATGGGAGGAATGTGAGATGAGGAATGGAAAGGAAGGAAGATGAAGAGAAGGTGGAGGGGACGAAGGAGAGATAGAAATAGGTTGGGCGGAGGGCGGTTTGTTTGTTGACTCGCCAAGCCTGTTTGGTCCAACCTCTGGATTTATTTACTCGAGTCGATCCGAGGTTGATCTACGGAGTACCTCAGTTCGACTGTTATTTCTCTACTTGATAAGTATCATAAGTATCATTTCTATGATGAGAATTATACTAACGTCAGTCTACAGACAGAGGAAGAGTCACGATATAGAAGAACCTGACTTCTTATTGAAGAGAGTGAAGATATATCAGACAACACACCGAAACCATCACACACCGCAGAACAAAACAAAACAAAACCGACACAAAGACAGAAATAAACACAGACAGATCACATGTCTCTCTGCAGCTGATCCTCTATCCTGATCCTCCGATCCTCCCTCCGTCCCGAGCGGGGAGTTCCCAGGGCAACAGATAGTACTCCATCGGATGATCTTCTATCTATCAGACACTGACTCTCGACCTCCATCAGACTCTCAAGACCATAAGTAATAAGTACTCCAGGATACACAAGCACACAGAGAGAGGGGGGAGGGAGAGAGAGAGACATGTATCCGTACAGGAATCCATCAACCTTACACCATACACCTCATCTGCATACAGACATCCATCATCCTCCCACAAATACATCATCCACCCCCAACCACCTCCAAAGAATAGCCGATACAGACCAGCCACCAGCGTGGACACCCCCCATTCGTCCTGTCTCTCCTGTCTCTCAGCAACGCATCCATCCGACTCCACCTCTACGAAGACTAGATCAGACCAGACCGTACTAGATCGGATCCACCCCCAGCCTCCCCTCCCAACCGCCTGCATTATTTCCCTTCTCTTTTACCTACCTGCCTACCTACCACCTATCTATCTATCTATCCACCACCCACCATCTACCTAGAACCGAACTAAAACCACCCCCAAAAGCCACCAGTTTCACCACAGACTCACCATCCACCCGACTCCGTACTAAATACCAGAACTAAAGTACGGCTGAGAATTAGCCACCCAGCTGAACAAAACAAACCCAGTGCCCACCCACCAAGTGGGTCCGATAACACCACAGACCACCACTCATCTGATCTGGATCTGTTCGCGGGTGGAGCCCCGATGGACCAACGATCCCGGTGGAGATGGGAACCGGAAGGAAAAACAGGAAAAAAACACGGACATCGGATGGATGCGCTGGTTGGTAAGTAACGACGGAGTAACAAACTGGTTACTCCCACGGTTAATGGGTGTGTTGGCCCGAGGTTGTTGCTGGGTTACTTACTTACTTTCCGTGTTGATCTTTTTATTTTTTTTTATCTTTTATTTATTTATTTACTGGTTACTATTTATTTATCTTATTATTATTACTTTTTATTTATTTTTATTCATTTGGGATTCTAGATTTCGTTCATTCTGATTCTGGTTCATTATCCATAGCATAGCATAACATACCAGTCCTATCACCATTAGTCGTACCATATCCATCCATCCATCAGCCCGCCATCATCAGTAATTATTATAGTATAGCATAGTATAGTATCAAACGAGGGTATCATCCTTCCATCCATCCGTCCATCGCCTCCCGTTCATCCTCCGTCTCTGGCGTATACATTAAATCGTGGTAAATAGATAAAAGAGTGAAATAAAACAGCCACAAGAAAGAAAGAAGAAAGAAGAAAAAAGAAAAGGAATCTACAACCCAAACGCCCTCCTCAACCGCGGGAACCGTCTCTTCCGCCCCCGTGCAAATCCCACGTCCAGTGCATGACTCGCCGCCGGTCCCACCGGCACTGCTCCCGATGCCACTGCTGGTGGTGCTGGTGCTGGTGCACCCGCACCGACAGTCCCATCTGCCGTCTGCGGCCGTCCATTAGTAGACGCGGGAGTTGCCCCCTCCACCGGCGGGGCCTGCAGAGGCCAGCCGCTGCTTCCCTCGTCGGTCGCAGACTTGGAGGATCCTTTCTTGAGGAGTCGGGGGGTTGAGACGGGAACAGCGGCGCCGTCATTCGCGGTGATCGTCGTCGTGATTCCGTTGACCGGAAGCGAAGGCGACTCTGATATGGACGGTGCGTCCGCGCGCGACTGGAGTCCTCCCGCCCGGGCAGGAGACTTCGACTTGCGGATGCTGAACCGGTGGAGGAGGCTGGGCTTGCGCCCGCTTGCGGGCTGCTGCTGGAGGAACTCCTCAAGCTGCGATTCTGTCATGCCGCGGGACTTGGCAACAGCCGCGAAGGCGGGCTGCCGGGATGCGCTGCGGTCGGCCTCGTTTGCTACCGCACGTGGTTGATGGGGCCGGGACGTGGAGGCGGCGGCTCGGGACTCGTTGTCTGAGCTGTCTTCTAGCTCGGTGGACTCGCCGTCGTCGAAGCGGCGGGGGATTCCGCGCACCGGGCGGAGATCGTCGGTGCCCCGGCCAACGTGGTCGTCCTCGAATCGTCGGGACAGTTTGCGCCCTAGTCGGGGGTATGTGTATCCACCTGTGTCGGAGTCGGAATCGGCGAATCGGGAGGTAAAGGACACGCCGCTGGACGGCTTGGCAGACTTGATCTTGGGCAGCTTTCCCTTGGAGAAAAGAGAGCGCTTTTCTCGTCGAGGGGTGTGGTGGCCTCGTAGAGTTGCGCGCAATGTCCCTGCCCCTGACATCGACCCCGACGATGTCGGTCGGGTGAGCGTCGAGGATCGGTGGGACAGGGGCATCGGCATCTGGCGTTTGGGATTGGACGGTGGCTCTGTCGCGGGGGGGCCGCGCAAGGTCCGCCGCATGGTATGGTGTGGGCTGTGAGACGCGCGGCGCGATCGCTTGAAGCTACTGGATGAATCACTGCCGTTGGACAGCGTGCGTTGCATCGGAGGGTACATCTGCTCCCCGCCCGCGGGCCCGGCCAGGGAGACAGGGCCCCACGAGACCGGTCTCCCTCGTCCTCGTGGTCCTGCAAGACGACGTGCGGCAGGCTGCATCGAGGCGTCGCCCTCTGCATGCCCCCGGCCATCGGCCGACATGGACCGTCTCGGCGGCCCTGTAGTCGTCGCAACTCCGGGCGTGGAACGAATCCTGCCGCTGGGTCGTGTGGGGAAAGGTGGGTAGGGTGAAGAGAACGGAAGAATGCGGTGCGGGGAATCAGGAGATTGTGAGCGGGGGATATCCACCGGAGTCACCACGCGCGCGATCCGACAAGGTTCAGGGATCTCAGGCATATCCATGGGCTGCTGCTGCCCCAGCGGGTTTCGGTCGGTGGGGGCCTCCGCCGCACCACCCGACCGGTGCTGAGGCCGGCGCGTCTCCACAATAGCGTTGATAGAACCAAAGCCCTTGCCGTCGAAAGTTTCCTCCGCGTCGCTGTAAACACTTTCTCCCGACTCGTCATCACTCTCTGCTGCCTCGGATGGGAATGTGACACTCTTTTCGAGGGATCGTCTTGGGCCATTTTGTTTGCCCCGGTCCATGTCCACCGACGTACGTGGAAATCCCCCGGGCACGTCATACCACTCAAGGCTCGCCCGCTCCTTCTTGAATTCCGGGGTGGCGGGCTGGACGGCGATTCCAGGGGTGTCCAGGCCCGATTGAGGCGTGAGCGGTGGCTTAAGATGACCATTTGATACTATTTGCTCCGTAGCAACCCTGTCCTCGTCCGCGTGCGCGGCTGGGCTACTTTCCTTGGGCGGGCTTGGCTTTGTAGGGAGCTCAGAAGCGTCTTCAGGGACCGGTGACGGCACGCGATTCAACTGCGTCTGCCTCAGCGGCTGCATCGGAGCGTTGGGCAGGATGCCCCAGAGGGGAGCGTCATTCGAGGTGTCCCGTACTTCGTCCAGTTCAGACGAAGTCGTAGACTCGTTATCGCTTTCTTCGTGGATGGGCGGCCCCGCATACTGGTCGCCGTCTCGGTCTCGGCGGATGCTACCAAACGAAGGCAGGGCCCGTCGGGGTTTGAGCATCTCGGTGAACTCGTCCGTCAGCGCAGATGGGCCCGTCTTCCTCCGGTTCGCCCCAAACCAGCCTGTTTTCAATTTGGACCTCCCGGGCGAATCCGGGATGGCGTCCTCTGGGGACGTCGGGGGACTCGCGGCTACGCCCATGATCTCGGCTTCGTCGTCGAAACTGACTTTCACGGGCTTCCTTCGGATTCCTGCGCGGACGCCCTCATCAGATGCCACAGAGGTCCCGTCGGAACCTTCGCTCAATGCAGGACCCGGGCGTACGGTAGCCCCCATGGACCCGTCCGGGGGGAGCGTGTTCTTCCGCGGATCCTTCATCGCAGACTTGACGGGCGACACGGACCGAGGCGGGGGACGATGCAGGTTTTCGGTCGCTAGGCCCCCGACCAACAGATGGTTGGAGAAGCGAGTGAGGCGCTCGGGGCTACTGGTGGGCAGCGAGGTAGGCGGCGATAGTGGCTGGGTCGGAACGGCCGGACGGTGAGACTCGGGGGAACTGCGAGCTGACAGTCCTGATTGCTGTCGTCGTTCAGGTGTCTCTGGCAGTTTCGCGTCCGGGGGCGGTTCCGGGGACGCCACTCCCACCGGTGAAGGGATGTTGACCCTGTCTCCCGTGTCACTGTCGGGGACATGTTGGTCTTCCCGGTGGTCCTCCGGCACTGTTGGCGGGGACAAGGTCCGACCGGAATAGGAACATGATTTGCGATCTGGTCCCGTAGCCAGCTTGGATTGAGGAACCCACGCCCCACGGTCTGCCTGCGGAGCCATGCTCCGAACCATGGGGGTTGAGTGAGCAGGTTCATCATGGCGGGGGACGATCGCCGCCTGAGCAGCGGCAATTGCCGTCCCACCCACGGGGGGGGTTCCTCGGCCGGAACTGACGAATCTTTCCTTCGCTATCCCGCGGGGCGACGTGTTGGCTGGCTGCCTGGGGAGTTGACTCTGAGGATGCTGCGCACTTGACACCTGGCCGGCCAGTGAAGCGCCAGACGCCGCGTCCCGCCGTTCGTATGCTGTCGCAGGCGGGGGTCCGGTCGGCGAGGTGGGTCGAGAATTCATGGGGTATGAGAAATTGATGGATGTCCTGCTCTCCGGCCGTTGCAGCTCCGGAACCACGTTTGACTGTTGGCTGACGGAACCTCTCCGCCCCCGATCGACGCTCACCCCCCGCCAGGTATCCACGACCGGCGATGGCGGCCGCACCGTGGGACCCATACTGTAGGAGCGGCCATTCGGATAACCGCGCGACGTATATTCGGACGGGATGGACGGGATCGGGGGTGTCGGGCGTTGCGGGGGTATCGTGGATGAGGGGCGGTGCGGCGACTGGTCCCGAAAGGTCCGGGTGCTCATGGACCCCGAGCTGCGGGTTCGACGGAGGTCCTGGCGACTTGCGGGGCGCAACAGACTCGGGCCCGAAAAGTGTTGGGAGGAGGAGGAGGAGCGACGCTGGAGCATGCGCTTGGTCTCGACATTTTCGACGATGGTCGGGGTCGGGGTGCGATTGCGCAGGGCTGTGGCGGCGGCGGCCGATGACAAGCTGCTGGAGGAGGGTTGGGACTTGAGAAAGGCATGGGAGGCGGCGGAATGGGCGGACTGGGAATTGGACGCGGATAGGGGATGCTTCAGAGATGATGTATATCAGAAGATGTCCAGTGACCAATGGAGTGGAAGAGGGAAGAGGAGTTCCAGGACCAACCCGGTGATGTGAGGAGCTCTTGCGTCGACGAAACATGGTGCTGCACCGGGCGCCGCCGTGGAGGCGACACACGGAGGACGAAACGCGACCGTGCAGGAGACCAGTCCAAATGTCGATTCGATATTGAATTCAAGTATAGATGGATTAACTGAGATAAATGACTAAATAGTAGGAGATGAATAATAGGAAACCAATGATAATAGATCAATCAATCAATAGATTCGCAAACAAATAAATAGATAGTACAATTTGAGTAATATGGCAATATATCAGTCTGAAGACTGGGTAAAAATCAGAAAAGAGAGAAGATAAAAGGGACAAGAAAAGAAGAAGAAGAAGAGGGGAAGTGGAGATGAAGAAGAAACAGGAACTCCAGCAGGGATAAAGTTGAAGAGTTGAAGAAGCGAGAAAAGGCAGATCGACAACATCCAAGTCAGGAGTGCCAAGATGGAGACAGATAAACCAAACAAACAACTCCAAAGAAGCTCCCGTTCATTGCGTCATGACACCCATGCAGAAATCCCACCACAATGGACTGAACGATCAGATATTCATCTCCGCGGTAAGGTGTTGTTTTTCTCTTCTGCAGTTGTCTCGATCAGATCATCTCCGTCCGCATCGGTAATTTCTTGGAAATCAAGAACACATCCGCGCTTTTGCCAAATCGAGTGATGATGCCCAAGGGACGGACGGGCACTAGGCCACGGGTGTGATGGGATCAAGGACACAGTTTGCCGATCGGAGTGGCCCATGCACCTTCATCTTGTCTCTCATCTCGGGAGGAGCTGTCTTGGGATTCCTGATTAAGTAGATTCGTGGGATGTGTCGTATATGCTGACGAGTAATTCAGATAGACGGGTATGATTCCATCAATACACAGGGGATAAATATCCACAACACGTTCTGTCATTCCGTCACCTCTGGAGTAAATCTCAGGCGATAGACCATCTCGTCCGGACGAGACTGAAGTGTTCGACACGATCGTCATGAAAGTGGAAAGCGGTCTATGCAAGCTTTCATCTGCAGGAGGTCCGGCCGAGTCTATAGGAAGTAGTCCTTGCAGCCGAGATATCGTCCGAAGAACTCAGACGGTTGCCAAGTGATGGGCTGAGATCAGAGGATGGAAAAGTCAATAATGAGCAAGAACACAGTAAGGATCATTAAGGTCGACTCTGCTAGCATAATCTTCATCAACAGACAACGTTGATCCTTTACAGGTCAGTGTCTGGTCGGTTCAGCCGATTCGAATGAATCCATCCTGTAAAGTAGGTAGTATACGACGTTGTTGACTATCGCAGATATCAGTCTATCATTAGGGCTGAACACACCAAGTGGATTATCCTCCCTCATCAATAGGCCAATACCAGCGATCTGCTTCGTGCGAAACATCCTCACAGCAGCATGTAAGTAATTCAACAACCCAGCAAACACGACGTTACACCTCTATCCACAGTGTCACAATCCCGCCACGACAGAAGATCCCAAATAAGCCCTCCACCACCACCCCAAATGTTACAGTTCAGGTCAGCTGAAAACAGCATACCACCCCGAGGCCAAATTAGAACCAAACAAAGAAGAACAAGCAGATGAAACAGGGATACGATATGAAACTCGGGGCCAAATATATATATAGCATCAGCATCAGCGATCATGGACGGCCCCATATACCAGCGCGGGATGGTGCATATCGGGTCACATGGAGGGCTGGGATGGGAGGGCAGGGAGGGTAGGACCAGCAAGACCAGACCAGATCAAACCGAGATTGTGGTCCATATCCCGGCCCTACCCTGGCAGACTTTCCGGGATGAGGGGACGGACGAACTGGACAACGTGGCTGTGAGGGATTATGGTGATGGGTCTGTAAGGCTGAGGTGGGCTTGTTTGTCTCGGGGAGTTATCTTGATACAATAGTCTCCGATTTGGTGGATTATCCAGGAGGTCTGAATAATACTATAGGTGCGAGATACTATATAACAGGGTATAATATTGGCGCGGTTCTAAATATATACTACCGTTGACTTTCAGTTGTCCTACAAGGTGTAGTACCTACACAGACCCTATCGATGCAGTCTTAACGTGCGATATAAATAAATATATATACAGATATACAATAATATACAATAAATAAACACATTGTAAATAAGACCAAATATCTACGAGGATAAGCCACCACCACCACCCCCGCGCCCAGCCCAGTCCCAGTCCGTAACTGCATCCGTGCAACCCCAACCGGCCTGCCATGTTCCTGACCGACAGCACTGAACCACACGCACGACAGCACGACTGCGCCCGATGAGACCAGAAAAGAGAAACGGGCGCGAGCTATACGAAGCAGCCAGCCCGAGGGCAACAGAGCGGAGGGGAAGGGGGAAGGGAAGGCTGATCTTCGCCCGCCGTCTTCCGTCCAGTTCTATCTACTAACTAGCACGCTGTCTCCACTAAACCTCGCAGAAGTAATCAGTATGCGACATATTCTTGATTCGCCGCACCATTTATTTAGCTCTACAGGGTACTACTCCGTACATTCAGTATGACATGGATCCGTCATTTCAGTTCATTAATGTCAACAAGGTGATGCGAAATAGCGGTGGGAATAGAAACTCTAACCCCTCCCTCCTTCTGGAAAATTCGCCCGGTGTTCTCTGCATATACCCACCCTTCTAAGGTGGGTAGGTGACCAGGTACAACGATGATACTCCTTGACGCTGACATGGGTAGAGTGGTTTGGTTGAGTTGGTGATAGGTGACAGGTCGTACGAATTGTACTATACTCATTTGTCGATATTTATATTTATACTACTTAGTACTTACGAGACTGCTACGATCTACGGGGGCCAAAAATCAATCCGCGACAGATCTGAATCGCCCCAGGAAGAGTAAAGTAAAGTAGGTATTCTTCTGTCTCTTTTTTTAAACTTGGCCCCCAAAGGTAAGTCAGCCTGTTGGATTAAGGGGGGTTCTTAATATTCCTTTCTCACATCATAGCTGAAGAGGTCCTAGACTAGGATGGATAAAAAATAAAAAAAAAGAAATAAATAAAAGAGAGAAACAAATAGAAAATAAAGACAAAGCAAAACAAATAAATCAATAACTAAAGAAAAGAATATAATATAATATAATAGAAATAAAAAGTACCAGGCAGTGCCCAGCGCCCACCAGCTCGACCGCCAAAGCGCCCGGGAATAACAAGTGACGGCATCTCCAACGCGGGGAAAAGGGCGGTGGATGGACGGATAGATAGGGGAATGATGTAGTCAAAGAGTCAAAGAGTCAAAATGATCTGCATACCGTGACCTAAACCGCCTCATTCTGTAAATCGGGTTCGGTCGGCCGGCCGGTCGGGCACTGAAAGTGGAAGAGGGTCTGCCAGGGCACTGACTGAGGCTCTGGGTTTGGTTCGGGCGGGATCCAATCAATCCAATCCATGGAAATTCGTCCAATCTAATCCATGCAATCCAATCCGATCTATTGATTCTCATTCCCGTTCCACTGATGATTTGGTATTTCCTACAGTATACCAGGTACAGTACCTGACTTGACCTTACTTACCTCAGGATTGTATAGATCATTATCCCGATGACTGAACCATAGGTCTGACTTGGCCTACCCACCCTAAATGATAAAATCAATACAAATTCAATATAATACGAATCTACCAGTGAGCTTGCTTCAGACCATGTGGCTTGGCAGGGTGGCTGTTCAGCGGCAGCGGGCAGCGAGGCTCTATAACAAAGACTATTCGAGTTAGGGCTGTTTTTCACCCCACTCGACACTAGAAGTTTACGGTAGGGAACAACGGTTCAAATGAAGTCATGGATTGTCTATTAGGGAAACAAAACAAAAAAAATCCCCCACACAGAGTGGAATGTCATAGAAGAGGAGATCAGAACAGAAGAGACCAGGCTCATGAATAAACTGACAGTATCATCATCACCAAGGGTCAGACAGACAGAGAGACCCCACAATCTGACGGTCCAGATCCAACTCCAAGGCGTTCTTCACGGCTGCATGGCTCAACCAAGCCCAGCTTAGCTAGCCGCCCCATTCCAACCAAAAATAAGAAATAAAAATAAAAACGAAACACAGTAATCCCAAACACCCTCTCATCTATGTGGCATGCCAATGCAATAGTCTTGTTTCACAGGGGAAAAATCAAAAAAAGAAAAGAGAAGAAAGAAAAAGAAAAAGAACAATAAAACAAACAAACAATCATCACGTCAAGATGTCTCATACCAATTCATGTCGATAATAGGTTCAATGCCGCTCAAAATAACACCATCAAAAGCCAAGTTCCAAGGAGAAATACAAGCACAAGACTCAAGGCGCAGCCTCCGAATCTAAACAAAAACATGGATCAGCTTCGGCTGCGTCAACCGGGCCCGGATGTAAGCAGTGGGTCTCACCTTGATGAAGAGAATAGTCCCAAGTTAGAACAGCCATACCACTCACTTGGCAGGACGGCAGCCAGAGCAAATGACGTGGTTGCACATCACACACTTGGGCTGGAGGCTGTAGAGTTTGGGCCCGTCATTGCATACGCAGCAGAAGTACAGCGTGCCTGAGCTGTTCATGACGGGCTCTGTTAAGCCGTGGCCGTGGTAGTTGGGGATGTCGACCGGGATGGCAGCGGACTGAGTGGAGAGGCCGTTGTTGACAGTAGAGACACACATGATGCGCGGGTGGGTTGTTGACCGTTGGAACGGTTTAATGACTAGCGCGAAGACTCAATGGAGCGGCGGAAGTCTGCCAGGAAGGATAACCACAAAAGACAGAGCTGTGGTCACGGTCGATGTGGTGAGGTATAGTATAGCAGCTATGTAATGGTACAGAAGGGTGTGCGATAGATATCAAGACACAACACACAGCGCAAAAGAGCTTCAAGCGATTATAGATGGATCAGAGTAGTCAAGATTGGATCTGGTCTGGAATGATGAAGAGAAAGAAAAACGAGCCTGAGGAAGGGAAATCAGAGGGTATATATAAGAATTGAAAGAGCTGCTTTGAAGATACGCAAGACGAATGGCAGCGATGATTCACACAAGGCACCCTTTCTTCGCCCTGGGTGCAGCCATAGGCAAAAAGACCCAGTGCCAGGTCTAGGGAATAGGCAGGCTTCAGCCTGTGCCCCAATCGGGCTAATCCATTTGATCTCAGTCATCCTCAATGATCTCCCCGATTCCAGAAAAAGACTGGCTTCGAGGGTCGATCAGCGACCATGCGAGTGGTGTGGCTTGGAGGGTGAAGGGCGATTGCTGCTGTTCGGGACGAACTAGACCCTCTGTCCAGGGGGGTTTGCGCAGCATGATTGCAGAATCTGGACCGTTGGTAGACCCAGATAGTAGATTCCTGGGAGCAATTCGACCGAATGACGTCTGACAGGCATTAGGAAAGTTGATTCAAGACCGCTAGAATTGAGTCAACGGAGGTTCACTAGTGCTGTCGAAGAGGCGGACTTGGTGAGGCTTGGACGGTCAGTCTGTTTTGCCCTTGGGACCCTCGTTTTTTTTTTCTCCGCCCTTCGGGTGATTTGGATTACGATTATGACGAGAATCAATGAATATTATTATTATTATTTCTCTACATTCTTTTGATTACGCTGCTACAATGGAGAGAAATGAAGAAAGAAATTCCCATATTCTGTAATTGTTGATTGTTATGATACACCTTGTTTCTTTGAATGCTTCTTCTTTTTTTTATTTTATTTATTTTCTACTATTTCACTATTTGATTGATTTAATTTAATGGGGCGTTGGTTGCCTATGAGGCTCCACTTTCCACCTGAGGCAACAAGGCTACCGTTCGCTCTTCCCCCACTATACCCGATTTCCTCCCCCGACCAGCCTGAATACATGCGACGGTCATGCTTCTTTCATCATCGACCTGGCTGGACCTGCGGATAATCTTTCTCGGACTCGACTCAGTCGTGATCTTGACCGTCAGTTCCATACGGTTTGTAGGGCCCCCAGGGCGTTTTACTCATGGCTTCTGTCGGTCTGCTCATCTGCCACTAACCCATCAGTTGGACCCTCCCCCCCCTGTCCCTCAGCCATCATCCTCATCATAATCCTTCTCCAGCTTCACGAAGTATGACACACTATCCGTTTTTAGGTATCGGGATCGCGGCTATGCTTGGTAATATGATGATGATGTCTTTTTTTTAATTACTCATTCCATATACAACAGCCCTGATGATTCATCCCAGGGACAGGGGAAGAATGAATCTGGTCATCGTTCCGCAACCATGGAGACTTCCTTTTGGTTCCTTCGTGGCTTTCCCTCGGTCGCAGATCGCCTCTGATTCGTCTCGTGTCTCCGGTCAGCTGCCGTGTCATGTGTGCGCGTGTGTGTCGTATGTGTCAGACTGCGATCTTGCACCCACCGGCTGGGTCTGTCCAACGGTGTCCCGATCTCACTCCTGGCGGGTTTTGCGACGGGTTGTTGGAAATTCCTGGCCCCCCGTCCTGATTGTCCCTCCTTCCCTCTACTCTGTTGATCCTGCGTGATTTCTGGTCGCAGAGCTGATCGACGAGATAGAATATTGGTAGCGGTGGTTGCGCTGATGCTGCAGGGCTCCTCGACTCGTTACACTGTCCCGTATCAGAGTCGCATCGACCCAACAACCTTACCCCCCGTATGTCTACTACGATCGCCATGCGCTTGCGTTGCCCTGGGCTCAACCCGCGACGTCACATAGATTTGAATAGTTTCCCCCGCATCGCATTCGTAACGATCTCAGGCAGAAAAATTCGTGCCTACGCAAGAAGGCATCGGATGGTAGACATGGTCGACGTGGACAGATTGCAAAACGCTGGGCATGCTGCCTATTGATCGGGATTGCCGATGAAAAGGCTGTTTTGGTGATAGATCGGGGATAGTGCGGGGAACAATACGACCGGATGGGTATTTCACGGGGCTCTTCGAGGTAGCCTAGATACGATGCATTGAAAGCGACGATAGGGACTGTCGTAAACGTCGCCTACGGCCGAGTCGCTTCGAGGACCGAACTATTCTCCGTAACCATGTAGTAAACACTCCCTGATAGCTGAAGATCAACGACTATCGCGATCGTCTATCTTATCAGCGCGCGAGGCTGAAATACGTCATTGCGGCTGTGTTGGCCATGTTTGGCCAGTTTGTCCTGTTGGTCCCGTTTGTTCTCGGTGCCCGTTCCGGCTGGACCTTTTTCTCCGGTCTGCTCCTGATGCTCTCCAGGAACCCTGTTCAACTATCGAATCCTGCACGCGATCGTGTCGCTTCAGCCCACCGCTCGTTCCGGGCTATTTCCCGGCCCTGCTGGTGGTGTATATTTGGCTGAAATTTTGCTGTCGTGTTGTACGATGGAGCCTATCTGATCCCTTTAACGCCGTTCTATCTTACACCCGACTCTGTTCATGCGGCACCTACGGTCCGCACTTGACGATCGAGTTCAGATGGCGCGGCCGGACAGGCGCATGAACCTGGCCGTAGCGAGGATCATTCCTCCGGTCTTGCTGGGGATCATCATCTATGCTTCGTATGCTGTCACGAAACCGTTATGCAGTGAGTATCCCCCCTGAACCCTCGGCCAGATTGTCCGTCGGGCTGACCCGTTTTCCAGTCGACTATCTTATCAATCCGCTGCCGAAATATCACCACCGCCGACGGGTGGGCGCTGGCGCTGCCATCATCGCGGTCTTCTACGTCCTTTTAATACCCGTGGTGGTCACGTACCTCCGATTGTTATATAATGTGATGTGGGCTCCGGGGTTCCTGCCTCGAGCCGCCCCGCCCATCCCGGATCCACAGCCGGACGACGAGACATCGAAACGTCACCGCCACCGAGGAGGCTCCCGGAGGAAGAAGAGTCGTCGGAGATCGAGGACAACGGAGAAGTCGGACGAGCCCGACGTGGACCTGGAAAGCGGGCTTCAATATAGCCCGGCCAGTGATGGCGCATTCTCCACCGACACCGACGGGTTGGAGGATTTCTACACCAAGGATGTGTTTGTCTGCCAGCCCGACGGACGGCCGCTTTATTGTTCGACCTGCCGTCGGTATAAGCCGGACCGGGCGCACCACTGTCGCGAGGTGGACCGATGCATCCGGAAGATGGACCACTTCTGTCCATGGTGGGTGAACCCATTGCGAGTACTGGGTGCAAACTGACGAGGGATAGGGTCGGCGGCGTGGTGTCTGAAACCTCGTTCAAATTCTTTATCCAATTTGTATTTTACACCATGATCTTCTGCGCATACTGTTTGATAGTTTGCGCCGTCTTCACTGCCGAGCTCAAACGGGAGGTGAGTGGGCTCTGGCCCTGAAACGGATGAACACGAAGCTGACTGACTGTGACAACAGACCGGCGCAGCCAATGCCCACTGGGCAGTTGGTATGGGACTGTAAGTAATTTATGCAAGCTCGCCTCTGTCAATGTCAACTAACAAACAACAGAGCCGGCCTTTTTGGATTTTTCACCTTCGGCATGACACTCAGCTCCCTCCAACTCGCAACGTACAACCTCACCACCATCGAGAACCTCAATCGTCGCTCGGTAGTCTGGACGCTCGCCATCCGCATCCCGGAGCGCATCCTCGCGAAACTCGGCCCAGACTCCCACTGGGCCCCAACCTTCCACACCGTCACTTATCCTCTCCCACCCCTGCCACCCCCCATCCCACCACCACAACCACAACCACCACCACCACCCGCAGACGACACGGCCGCACCGCCCGACGAGCCTCGGCGCCCCCCTCCAGCAGCAACCACCACGTCCACCCCAACACCACTCCCCTACCCACCACCAGAGAAGCAGCACGTTTTCGCAGTCCTGCAAACCCTCCCAGGCGAAAACCCCTTCGACCTCGGCAGCCCGATCGCAAACCTGCAGCAGATAATGGGCTACTCCCTGCTCGACTGGCTTCTCCCCCTCAAGCACAGCCCGTGCGCGGACCACCGCCGCCCCGAAACCACCTTTGCGCTCGGACCGGTCGTCGACCGCCTCAAGCGCGAGGCAGGGCTCGAAGCGCCCGACGCCGCGCCCGACTCTGGAGACCGTAAGGCCCCCGGCGGCCATAGACACCGGCACCGTCATCGTCGTCATAAGCGGGATTCGAAGTGATTTTAATTAATTAATTTCTTCTAATTGGTATTGCATTGGGAGTTGGTGTTTTGATTTTCTTCTCTTTCTCTCTCTTCTTTCCATCAATCCACCCGTCAATCCACCCGGCAATCCATACACCACAGTGACGCAGTTCCATACATACATACATACATACATACCCCGGGGCTCTGGTTTGGCTTGGTTAGGTCTGGCCTGGTCTGTTTGGTTTAGCGTATCTTATTTTATAAAGTCCAGGCTATTCTACTCTGTTCTATTCTATTCTAGCATGGTCAGGCCAGCTAATTAACGAACTCGAGTCATGCAGCTCGTGACCTGGCTACCATTAATTTACTTAATTATTTACTTCCTCTTATCCTCTCCTTATCCTCTTCTTACCTTTCCCCCTCCCCCATCTCACCATCACGTGTCTCGATCACGTATTATCTCCTATTTTCTCCTCAGGACTTGCTTACTCAGCTACCTACCTTACTTACTTTACCTATAACCACTAAACTCCATCCTATTATTTATACAGGATGTGATTGGAAAGTCAAGCACATAACTTAAGATACCTAGTGTGTTGTTCCCCTATGGATCTTGATAGGTGCGATTTCCGACGTAGACGCAGGTTGAATGATCTGCGTTTTAGTTGCGTATATATATATGCTAGCACGCGAGGTAAGTACGTGGATGGAAATAAATAAATCAATGAATTTGCATGTTCTAATTGTACATTGCTAACGCCGTTGTCCTGGATAAATCAAATGAAGTGCAAATAGACAATGTTAAAAACACATGATGAAGAAGAAGAAGAAAAGAAGAAGAGAGGAAAAGAAGAAATCTATAAATACGCCAGCCTCGTCGAGAACATCCCATCGTCAATATAATGTCGTAGAACACATGCGTTGGCCAGGATAGGCAGGTGGATACGGTGCAAGATGGACTATGCGCCCTTGCAGTCCGCGTCTTGCGTATGGCCGCAGACGCCGCACCGTTCTGGACTCAAGGCGGGATTGTTCAAGTTGCCGCAGCGGCAGCAATACCACCAGCCCCCCATCGCGTGGAGATAGTTTGTCTGGGCGGTGGTGGACTGGATGTGGGTGGTGGAAGTCATGATGGCGAAGGGTGGGACGGAGTCTGATTCACGACGAAGACCGTGTGGGAAGTTCTCAAGCAGAATTTGTGGCAAGCAGCAGGCGGTACACGGCCTCGATGGCTTGTATCTCGGTGCAGTTGTCAAGCCCGCGGAACGACTGATAGAAGAAGCTTGGATGGTTAAGGAAGATGGGTTGATCAAATTCTCGTCTTGGTCGAGGTGTCGTCCCATTTTTAAAGGACATCCAGAACCATGTTTGTCTTTGTCAAGATCGTTTGTCCCTTCAACCACCATGGCCCAACAGGGCGGATACGCGCGTCTGGTTCCCAATTTGCCCTTCAGGCGCGCATTGATGAAGCAATCGCCACGGCCAGGGGACAAAACCAGGGGTTAGACGCACTGCATCTGTATCAGCCACCATTCATTAGCCACCAGACATTTTTGCCTGAATGTCCATGAGGCCTTGGAAACCAAGACTTTGTAGGGCGTCAAAGACGCGCAGCCACAGTAGATGGGGCTGGTGTGGCCCAATTCAAGCTCCAGAGATGACTCGACCGGGAGCGATGGGCGAACGCGCACTCATGGCACTGTAGGACAGGCAACTCTAGAAATGCCCCTCCGCCCAAAGGATTTTGTCACCAGATCGGTCCCCCGAAATGCTACCAGTGTGGCTGAGCTTGTATGTGGCGGGTGAAAACTCTGTAGATCTTCGTGTGCCCGTCCTGCATAGTATCTGGTGTCGGCGGGCTCCGTCTGACGGGAATTTGACCTATCCGGCATTGACCAGACCAATCCCCGTGACGGCATACCGGGAGCGAGCGCGTTGGAGCCTGAAATACCCGCCCAGAGGAGTGTAACCCACTAGAGAAACGGCGCTGGACCTCAATGTGGGAATCCAAAGGACTTTCATAAAACAGATATAGAGCAGACAACCGACGGGGATTCTGGGTCGTCTGCCGAACACATCCGAACATGGGAACCAGAGCACATCAGTGACTCCACTAGCCTCTATAGAAGAGTGTCCCGGAATCCCTCTGTCCACGTGCCAAGCGTCGTAAATATTCACCCCGTGTAGCCCGGTTCCACGAGTCTTCCCCCACCCCCCGTCCGTATGAAACGGAGGAGCCCCGCGTGGATGCACGAGGGCGATCCCGCCGCGGCGACAGGGGGTTAAGGGAAAATCCCGCATCGGCCGCAGTGCTATGTCGGTGAGGCATCAGGGCGTTTGAGATTCACAGCATGGGTATGAGAGGTGGGACTACCCTGCTGGGAGCTTCACCGGTTCGTCGATTAACCCGAGGCGGTAATAACTGCCCAAGACTGATCTTGCGCAGTAGACGCGCAGGGTCGGGGTGAAAAGTAGGCGCAACACTGCCCTTGCGACGGATCAGGCGCTCAGGCGACGAGGTAGGCGAGGCTGGCGCCCGAGTCTCCTCGGCCAGCTGAGGCTGAGCCCATCCTTTTCTTTCCCTCTAGTAACCCAACAATAGACGACAGACAGAGTCTACATTGCGGGACGATGGTCAATGCCGGGAAGCCACCAGCTAAACCGATACGTTACCATAAAATCCGAGACCGGGGAATCTAGATCAACTTACCCACCGGGGGGATGCATGGAAGACATGCATATCTTTCGTCTCTGGTCCTTCTAGAACACGGAACATTGCAGCCGCACGATGCCCGAACTCCTCAATTCTCTTCTGAAACTGGAACAACCCGGCTGGTGGGACCCAATGGGAATCAATGACGTCTTGCCTCTCGTGACTTTTGGCAAGGAGTGGGGGATATGAGACAGGGGTTTTTCGCCCGTCGGGCAACAAGGAAACCCAACCCGACCGCGCCGAAACGGAAGGGTAGTGCGAGACGGAGCCCAGAAAAGAAAACGATGACGATGATGATGACCCGGAGTGAAAGTGAAGCATGCCAAGTTGGGACTAAGGCTGTCGAACTCCGGCCGTGTGTACCAATGACGAAGTGAATTGACCACGCCTGCCACTGGAATGAAAGAAATGACGGATCTGAATGGACCACAGGGCGGGGCCGAAGGGGGGGGGGGAAGGGGGGAATGTGGAGACGCCCCGATTCCTAGGATCCGAGGGAGAGTCGAAACAATACGCTTATTTGAAGATTCCAGGGTGCTAATCGACCCAGGAAGTGTAACCCTCACGATCAATAGGGGTTCGTGATGACGCAGAGCCTCATTTCCATGAAGGGAAGGATCCGTATGGTTGGAATGGAGGAAGACGGACGAGGATGAAAGAGAGTTGCAAGTGGAGAAAGAGGGGAAAGTGAAAGATGAAGTTTGTGGGACAAAAGAGTCGATGAACCGCTGGATCCCGTGATCGGGAGAAACCCAAGCGGATCATTTCCATGGTTCTTCGTCTCTTCCTCAACTATGAAGATATATACTTCTTCAACCAACCGACCTACTTATCGACGGACCTACAAGGACCGATGGGTAGATGATTATCCCCCTGTCTAGGTAACTCGACCCTGATTCGCTTGGTTCCAGGGCCGCATACTTCATCGTCCTACTCCACTGCCCGGGACGGACTCGATTTCGTCACTGTGGGCTTCACCCCCGATGAGTCCGGTCGCCATCATTGATCATTGGGTTTATCTTCTGCTAACCTCTGAATCTCTTCAGCAAGATCTTCTTTATTCCGTGACGCTTCCAACCGCCCTCGTATCGACCAGACTAAGACTCCAGCAAAGCTCTCCCCCAACCGCACCCCGAAGTGATCGACGATTCGGTCCTCCCTCGGTCGGAGCCTGGCGAATCAGGCACTGACAGATCACGACCGCACTGGATCGTGTCTCGTCACTCTGCGCTTCAGTCGCTTTCTTTGTCTTGCCCCTCACTTTCTGCTATCGTCTTTTCGCTTCTTTCTCTATCTCTTTCTTTCTCTCGATTGTGGAGCTCGACTCTGGTACCTGGCAAATTCTTACGCCCGAAACTTGCTCCAATCGTGCTTTTGCCTCGATTTTCTTTATCCACACTTTTTCGCATCGCTCGATTTGAGCAGTGATTTAAAAGCTCATCTCGGCCACTCGAGGTCCCGGGGTCTCCCCCATTGCCTGTCTGCGAATTTCCTGGACTCGAATTGACCGTACTCCCTCCCTCACCGTCGAAATCCCTATCAGGACCATTCAAATTATCGTCACGGCCATTCCAATACTCAAAGGGAGCGCAGAATGAGCCCTGGTGCGCGTTATCGCCCCATGTCTCCGAGCAGTTCGCGCATGGCTGACCCCATGCGCGCCTCTACCGGAACGGTCCCACTCAACGCCTCCTACGATCCCTACGACCTGTCAGCCATCCGGCAGGGGCTCCCAGGATCTTACACGTCATCCCCGGTATACGAGCCCCGGTTCCTGCAGGAACCGCGATTGGAGGCCCAGCCGATTTCGTCCAAGACCTATCGAGACTCGGATCATGGCACAAAATTGAGGACCGAGTACGCCATCCGTTCGCGGCCGCGGAGCAGCACGGCCTCGGTGGCGGATGGAAGATCGGAGAATCTCCATCCCAGAGCCTCCCCGGTGATTACGGCAGGCTACGGTCGGACCCCAAGCCCTCTTCCGAACCACGAACGGTACCTGGTACCCGCATCGACAAGTCGGCATCAAAGGCACTACCACCTCGCGCCGACGGATTATTCCAGCGATACGGGCCGGCTGGAACCCCATGCGCGAGCAGGGCGGTCGCGGATGGCCTACGGGGCCTACCGCGGCTACGAACACAATGACCGGTGGCGGTACCCTCCGACGGGAAAGCTTCGCAAGGGTGAAGACATTGACGATTACGATGCCTACACCTACACCAATCCTCGCGAGCAGTTTGAGAAAGATTCAGCCGCGCGGATTCGCTACGACCGGGGCGGCTATCGCCGCGATCGACCGCTGAGTCTGACGGGGATCGACGATTCCCAATGGACGCACCGCAAAGAGCCCCGGGCGCTGGGACCACCTCCTTCCCAGAGGGGATTCGACAGGCTCGATCGGGACCGTCGCCACACCTACATGTCCGGCGACAGTGATGCGGAACTCGCAGGCCCACGGCGGCGGCCGCCGCCCGTCGCTTTGCACCAGGACTCTGACGAAGTATACGACTCCTACGATCGGGAGGATGGCCGGCATCGGCGGCACCACCGGCGGCCCCAGCGGCCGGACGAAGAGGGCAATCGGCCGCCTCATGGCGACGATCGCGCGCCACGGACGCCCACCACGAAAGACCTGGTGCCCTCGGGGGGCACACCCGGACTGGGAACGGCGGGTCTGGCGAGTGGGTACTCGGGCGACTATGAACTGTCGCCCCGCCCCGACCGACCGCGTCCAGACGATCACGATGACCGTCTGCGCCATAGCCGGTCGCGCCGGCCGTCCCGACGCCGGGTTGGGAGTGACTCTGACGCGTATAGTTCCGATGAGGATCTCAAGAATTACCGTCGAGAACCGGCCGCCTCGCGCAAGCCGCCTAGCCCCAACGGATCGCTCAGCAGCAGCGACCGGTCCTTGGGCGTGGAACCTCGTCGACACCGGACACACTCGCGGCGACGAACCAGGGACATGTCTAGCCCTCGTGAATCCGGCGGGATCAAGCGGATCGAGTCGACCCCTACCAAGGAGCTCGACACACCGCCCAAAGGGATTCTAAAGCCCCCCCGGGACAAGTTCCCCGAGGATCCCAATCCGGTGCGGGAGGGCGTCGCCCCGCTCAAAGACGCCCACAGCAAAGGTATTCCTCCGGGGGCGCGCTGGACCAAGATCGATCGACGACTGGTCAACCCGGCGGCGTTAGAAGCTGGCCACGAGCGGTTCGAAGAACGGAGCGAATATGTGATTGTCCTGCGGGTGCTGAGCAAGGAGGAGATCCAAGCGTATGCAGTCAAGACGCAGCAAATTCGAGGTAAGCGCCATCCACTCTCCGGGACCGACAAATATAACTGACGCGACCAAGACGAGCGATACCAAGAATATGTGAGCGAACGCCGGCGTCGACGCGAAGAAGACCGACGGCACGGTCGCATCACAGACGACTTTTCCAGCGACGACGAGGAAGACGACGACGAGGCCCCTCTGGCCATTGAGGGGACGTCTGACACCAAGTCAGCGAGGGTGTCGAAACCGGTGACAGAGCCGGCAAGAGCGGCTGCATGATTCTTTTCTTTTTTTCTTTTTCTTTTCTTTATTTTTTTACTATTCCGCCTTTTGTTTTTTCTTTTTTCTTTCTTTCTTTCTTTCTTTCTTTTTCTCATTAGCCAACCTCAACAAGCAGCACGGGTGATCATGTGGCGGCGAAGATCAACCGCAACCGCATGGATGCACAGCGCATAGCGCACGCATCTGTTGTCGTCACTGGCTGTATACCTAATGTACGTACGTATGTCTGACAATATCGCCTTCCACAGGATATGATTTGACAGAGGAATGAATTACGGGTTACTCGGGATGAGGAGATGAGCAAGATATCCAATAGCAGGGAAGCAATATCGCAATCAAGCCTGATTTCTTCCTCCTTTTTCATCATCATTATTACTATTATTATTATGATCATGACTTGATTCCACCCGCGGTTGGCTCACGTTCACCCGCATCACGACCACGACCACCACCATCATCACCACTACGACCGTCGCATGTCATGCAAACCCTGCTGAAGCAAACATTGAACGACAAGACAGCCTCTCATCCAATGAATCCGCGCCCCATACCACATTCGAAAAAAGGAAAAAAGGGATTTCCACCCTCCTGACCCTGCTTGCTCCCAGCCACCAGAACCGAGTGAGGTGACACTGTACAACTGGGCCGGGCCCAGACAATATCCGGAGTGATTGGAAGGGAGGGCGAGGCAACGAAGGAAAAAGAAAGAAAAGTAAAGGAAAGAAACAAAGGAGGAAATTGGGGATTATCCGTCTACGCAGTGCGTGCGTGCGAAGGAGTCTGTTACTGTAGGTTTAGGAGTTGGTAGTATACCTAGGTAGGTAGATAGAATGGTCATCTGCTTGCTGGGGCCTGCCTGTCTGGCTTTACTGTCGTATACTCAACCTGTTGTGTGTGTGGGCTAGGTAGCTGTACTTTACTTATTTACTTACCTACTTAAGCATATACTTGTTACTTAGTATGCTGTTCGTTGCCTAGTCATTTATCCATCTATCTATTGATTTATTTATTACTTTGTTTGCGCATCCTCTTGGAAAGAGCCCAAGCAGACAGTGATGATTGGTAGGGTCTCCGTATGTATGTATGTATGTATATTGACAGACGCAGCATGTAGGCAGCATGTACATGGTAGTAATGCATCTAACACACTACACACACATGCAGAGCAAGTGAGAATCAGACTGAGTGTTGGGCAGGAGGGTTGAACGACCATTCCAAGGGAGTGGTTAGATATGCAGTGGTTATGGATATGCTCTCTCTACTTACTTGTCTGCCTGTCCATGTATGTATCCTCACCCGGGCATCTATCTACCCACCTACCTACTAACCTACCGTGCTTGCTACATGCTACGTGTTCAACGAAGTGAAGAGAATCCAATCCTCGGCAGATAGGTCCCTCCCAGCATCCGTAGCAGACAAATACCAGATAAGTAATAGGTCCGAAAGGGAATAGCCTAAAAGCCCACATCCACACCAAGGGAAAAGAGGTAGTAAGTAGACATGGTCCGATTCACGCCATGCCCACCGGCAGGGAATCGACGGGTAAGCATGGGTCCCTTGGTAATGATCTCGATTTCTTCATGTGCTGATAATATCCGCCATATATCTATCCAGTGTTATTAATCTACTGGCGACGGGACTCTACATGGTTTTATTTTAGAGTTGGGCGTGTATGGTACCTATGTAAGTGTGAGGTGGCATCAGTGATCACCGATCTCGACTTTCATCTCCGTTAATTTATCCTCTATACACATTGGTAGTAGGTAGTAGGTTAGACATAACGTAATCCTGACACCACCACCATCACAACAATCCTCCCATACGAATAGTAAAGTAAGCAATACTCAGTCCTGACAGTGGCAAACCACCCCAACACTGATTGGATCGAAACAAGTTCGCCTAATCGACAACGGACGGAGTCCGCTTCCTCCCCCCGGTTCACAGAGGTATAATTCATTGGACGATCGCATCTCGACCACTCGGTAACGAGGGACCAAACACTCTAAGTCAAGAACGTTCTTGATCTGCCGTGGCGCTGGGCCTTTCCGAGACCGCGATGTTCCCAGTCGGGTAAATGGCTTTGTCAATCGGGGCGCTAGAGGAAGGCCGTTCCAAGACATCGCTAACTTTTACTTAGTCGATGCGGTTGGCTGTAGGTAGGAGGTAGGTAGAGATGGGATTGGAATTTGGCTAGTTTTTGTGCATTGCGTGAATTGTTGTCTGTATTTATCTAACCTATGATATGTGAATATAAATACATATACAATTATATTATATGTCTTGATACCGATACTACCGGATAAAAGCACCTCCATACAAAAGAGGTTACAAGCGAAGCTTCGGACAGGTCACATCGCTCGACTGTCGGTGAATATCCATCCATCCATCCATTATTATCATAATAATCCGATCCTCCAGCCCAGCCAGCCGTTTCATCACATTTCTTTTGGCAGAGGCAGTCCACAGCCTCCACAGTTGAACTCTGTGTCGAGGGGTCGTCGAATCGACTCGACAGCCGTCCGATAATCATCCGTCGTTAGCGGGTGGCAGGATGAGACAGGAACATGGGTTTAATCGGACTTGTCTCCATTTTCTCACCTGGTCTGTGATGAATCTTTTTTTTTTTATTTTATTTTTTATTTATATTTATATTCATATTTTATTTTTATCGGGTCCACTGTCTTCCCTTTGATTATGATAATCCCTGTTTTACTCCGTGGCAGATTCTATCATATTTTATTCTCCGAGTGGGTATGTCTCGTTCGTTGAATCGTCAGCACGATACGATCCTCGGGTGATTGACTGTTGATATTGATATTTATTATTATTATTATGAATTATTATTGCCATAATGCGATTGTCTGACCGTATCCACACACACGATAAACAATCTCCGTCCCCGTCTGTCGAGTCCTGTCCTCAGGACACTCACCACTTACTTCAATGTCAAGAGACAATGATATATGGAGATCAGACAGGGATACGATCAGTTCGTGATTCGCGGATACCCTACCCACGCGCCGCTCCCCAGCACTACCTACCGAGTACCTAGTTAGTCCCTACCTACCAACCTACCTAGCTAGTAATCCGTAGTATCGAAACAACCATCATCCGTATCCGGCCAATCGGGCAATTCGCGGACGGCTGGAGAGGATGGAGATGGAGAACGGTAACGAAACCCAAAACCCAAAACCCAAACCCACCGGCGTCGACACAGGAAACAATCCAGCACGTCGAAGGATCCTCGAAGGATTAACTCACGACACTGAATGAGATCCTGACGTAACCTATACCCCCCGAGCCCGTCTGTCAGTGGTGGACGGGTCACGCGTGGGTCGACGGTGAGCGCGTCGGAGTCGCACCAGGTGTGACTAGTAGTAGAATAATCAGACACTATGAGAGAGAGAGGCAGACAGGAGGAGCAGGAGGAAGGAAGGAAGGGGTGGGTCCGGATAAGCCGATGTAGACTTGAGTTAATTTAATTAATTCTACCTTTTTCTCTCTTTTTTTTTTTTTTTTTTTTTTTTTTTTTGCCTGCCTCCCTGGTCTATAATTCATTTACTGAACTGGTTTGGTAGGTTGTCGATGGGCGGTTCACTAGGGTAAAATGATCATGGCAATCACCAAGCATATCATAATTCCAAGAGGCCTGACCGTGACCAGGGTCGGAAGGCGGCTCTTGGGGCCCGTGTGTGTCTAGTAGTCGACCGGTTGGCTGTTCTGGATTGCGGAGAAAACAGCAGATGGAGGGATCGTTGCAGAGGTACGAGATAGACTTTGCCTTTCCCCTCCCCCCTCCCCCCTCTCTTCCTACCCGTCCGGTGTCTTTGTTTAATGTCCTGTAGAAGGTATGATTGGAGGAAGCCATTCCAGCCATCACTCCATCCGGCGGGAGCCTGGAAGTCGGAAAGAAAAGAAAAAGCCAATTTTATTCGATTTGATCCGAGTGGACGAGTCTGTTTAGAGTATGGATCGGCGAGGTGCGTGGCAACAGAAGTACAGAGGACAGACTAACTTATCTCCATGGACGGAGGCCACTCTTGTAGTGGAATAGTCGTATAGTATAGTACCTAGGATAGTACAAGAACTCGGCTAGGGCACGGCACATGTTGTCCCTCTAAAATAAGTAACACCTAGCTAGCTTCAACGAGCCCGTCTAAGCGCAGGGTCGTGGGCGAGGATACTAATTAAGCTGGTGTGGAGCATTCAGGGCCAGCCCAGGGTGGTTGATCAGTGATCGTGATCACAGGCAGGTCTAGACTGTTGAAACGGACGGGGTGGTTCATTCTTGATAGCTGGTGCGCTTGCGCCATGAGGATACTACGCAGGGGTGTTGCTGCAGCGCACGGCAGATAGATAGATATCCATGAGATACCTGGTTCGATGGAAGCGGAGAATCGCCGGGGTTAGTGAGGTAGGTACCCCTCTCTTCTGTTCTGCCCTAAGCTGTAGCCGACCTTGGATGGCTTGGGCGGCACTAGGTAGAGGAGGTAGGGAGGTATGTTTCAAGCAGTTGATCAAATGGATGCCTGGTGCAAATCTCCTACAGGGAATGATTCTGTCGATGTCCCTGTTTCTGACTGAGGGTGACTAGTACTTCATCCACCATCCTGCCAAGAACACAAGATTGACTCAATTCTCCACTGATACAACAGACACGGAGTATATCTATCGAGTATCGACCCTCGGTATCGCTGAGAGGCCCATCGACCGACCCACCGAGGCATATAACTGCAAAACGGTGCAATTACCGACAATCACTACCCCGGTCATCGTAGCCTCGCCCTCGTGGCTCCGCGATCTATTTGGGGGTAAAAAGTAAAAAAGTAAAAAAGTAAAAAAAAGTAAAAGAAAAGAAAAAAGAAAGAAAGAAAGAAAATGATGTTATGGTTCATCCTCTTGAACATCGGCTCGTCCACCATAATCATAACCGTAGATAATATCCACCACCTATAGCCATAACAGCGTCTACTATTTCCCGCAAGCTCAGCCGAGTCTCATTAGCCTGAAAGGCGTTCAAAGCCCTGCAAATCAGACAATCTATATCAGGCCGTGCTATGCTGATCGCATGACATCGCTATGAGAGAATATGATCCATGATGACACCTTAGTCGACCTCTTCTTGGTCTCCCTCGCCTTGGTTGACCTCGTACCTTGGTATTCGGAGGAGACAGACATGCAACCTATTACCGGATTTGTCGATCTTAGCATCTGCCTACCTCTCCGGCACCGAGGTGACTCCAGTCAGTACCTATTCATTCCCAATTAATCACGGGAATCGCATCTCCTCGACTCGAAATCAATAATCAACCCGATCCACGCGGCGCTGCTATAGCGCGCAACAGCAGCGCCGGAAAGACGGCAAGGAATTCCCTCCCTCCCTCCTTCATCTCCCATGCGATAAAACCCCGTCGCGTTCCCTACCGAGATCCTCCCGACGGGATTCGGTTTGACGAAAGACGGACGGACGGTTCAAGAGACAATCCCCAGTCCTCAAACGTGCGTGGAGACCGGGCCTGATCCTTGGCGGTTGATTTAGTTTGCTTGGGATTTGATCCTTCCATTTGGTAGTTTCGTAGTTTCTCCGTTTGATGGCCGCGTGAGACCGGGGTTGGTTGGTTGGTTGGTTGGTTGGTTTTGACTTTGACTTTTGACTAGGAATAATTATAACACATGGATGATGGATGGGATCCTGATGTTCGACTCGACTCTTCTGACCCTCTGGACGGTGGACACCCCCCCTAGTCGCCGATCCCGTCCTAAAGGAAGTTAGTTTTAGGGTGGGAGAGACAGACAGAGACAGAGACAGAGACATTAACTGATTATTTCATTTTGAAAGTAAAAAAAGAAAGAAAAAAAAAAAAATTCCATACTGAGAGGGAAAAGTTTATCTGCCACCCGTGGTTTTCACAGTTCTGCTTATCAACAGATTCCTGATTTGAATTTATTGATTTATTTATTCATTTATTTTCTATTATTTATTCTTTTCTATTATGTATTGATTATTTTCAAATATATTACTATTATTAATGATATGACCATTTAATTTGATTGCAGATTACATGTACATTTCACCTGCATGAGAGGACCTCATTTTCGAGAGGTCCAGCAAACAGTATCCTCCTCCTCCTCCTCCTCCTACTACCTACCTCTACTTACCTAGTAAGTACTATGGTCTGTCCAGATATTCACCGGAATATTAAATTCACTCCGTCAGCCACGGCAAGACATCGGTGGAGACAGCTCCGAACGGGTGAAATTATCATAGTATAATAATAATCGCACCTATTAATACTAGCCGAGTAATAATAATAATAATAATATTATTATTATTATTATACCAAACGATGGATCCAAACCGTCGTCCGTTCGCCGCCAGTCGATCCGGCGATATCGAGAAGAGGGGAAAGGGAAGGGAAGGGACAACCTAAGTCCTCGAGATCAATGGAAGGCCCATGGTTGATCCGCCCAGGGGTTGTGATTCCTCGACGGGATCCGGGACCGCTGCCCCCCGTGGTTCATTGGGGTTCCGCTTATCCTATAGTATAGTATAGTATAGGACAATATACATGTGGTTCTCGGTCTACTGGATCGAGTAGTTGGATTGGAAGTATGGATGGAGTCTTATGGGGAGGTATTAATTATTTGACTCCTTTTGTTTCTATTTTACTGGAATATTATTCGTGAGAGGAATCCCTCGTAATTCAGTAGTAGGCGCGATAGCACTGCGGTGCGGTGCGGTGCAGTGCAGGCAGACAGGCAGGCAGTAGGTGCAGTGCAGTGGCTTCGGCATAGTACCTGAATAGGAAAGGTAGGTACAATGACAAAGTATGTCAGGGTAACACTGTACTAACTCAACCCAGCTAGACCCGACAATGAAACAAACAAGTCGAGAAAATACTAGTCCTCCCGTCCCTACGAAGGTAATCTCCAGCAAGCATGTGGGAGAGAGACCAAACACGACATGATGAAGCATGGCATCGCCTCACTACGGAGGAAATCAATCCTCCAAGCTAATGCGCGTCCTCCGCGGAGGAAGAGAAAAGAAACAGACGTACGGACGTACTAGTCACAACGGGCTTGTCAACTGCCTCCAGTCGACCTGCATTCCCATCAAGTCAGAGTTCAAAAATCAAGACACTACTCCGTACTAAGGTAGGCATCGAAGCATGTGGCAACAATGACAGGTAGACAGGTACAGATCTTCTCCCTCTGCCGCATCCTATGCATGTCGTCTTGTCCTCCTTCTTCTTCTCGCAAAGTCTAACTAATTGATTGATTAATTAATTGATCAGCTGCTGCTCGGGATGGTCTCTCTCCTGCATAGGACTCCGTACTCCGTACTCTTGCCCGCACACGGAGTATTATTTCTTATACATTATTGATTTATTATGTATTATTGTTCTCCTCCATCCACTCTCGAGTCCTACTCAATCCATCAGCCAAGAGAACTAGAAGAAAGAGGCGGGGAAGAAGAGGGGACCACAGCCCAATCGACACGCCTGATCGTTTACAAGGATGGCTGACGTCCCGAAGCGAGCCAGCCAACTCTAGTTCAAACTGCGTATCGTTCAGTTCGTACCCGATATAGTCCTCCGTACTAGACAGAAGAGAGTAATAGAATCAAACCAACCGGCCATAACCAACGGCGCAATCTCAATTAAAGAGCCTTCAATTGGCTCCTCCCTTTCGACTTCATCGATCAATTAATTGTTTAGTGCGGACTAGATAGACCTCTACCGACCGACCGACCGACCGACCGACCTGTACCTAGGGCCTAGGCAGAGAAAACGAGGGAAAAGCTCTTCTCTTACGGGGCAATACAATACAGTAACATTGTTCTGGCCAAGAAGGACTGGAGTTCGGCTCCGCACGGCTTCTCACACCCAGTTCATCAATTCTGACTTTGTGAAAGCTTCGCCCGTCGGCCCCCCTCTCCTCTCCTCCTCTCTTTCTAAAACCTGCCCTGTAACGGCCATTCCCGCGGACCCATCAGGGGATATAAGAGATCAGCATATATATCGACGGATGAATAAAAATTGAAAAATATGGAGATATGATATTTATAAAATAGAACTAATAAACTGGATAGAATACGAGGGATTAAAAAAATACATACTCCGTAGAGAAAATCAAAAAACACGCCGAAGAGGGGGGGAAGAGAGAATATAATCGGGAAATAGGGGAGGACCGGAGTATGACAAGTTAGCTATTTTGAATGTTATTATTATTGAGATTATTTCGACCATGTGAATCTGACGGAAGAAGCAAGACGGGAAAAGAAAAGAAAAGAAAAGAAAACATGCCATCGTCCAGTGTCAGCCAGATGGAACTCCAGCCCGGATGAGATGAGATGAGATTCTTTTCTTCAATATAATCGGAGTACTCCGTACTCCGTCAGATAGTTAATACTGTCTGATTACTATTCAGAAAACATAAATTGGACAAAAAATATAAATCGATAAACGGTGTCAATAAATCAAAAGATTGAAGATAATAATAATAGGTAATAATAATAATCAATAGGTAAAAAGGACACGTCTTTGAGCACCCTGCATCGATCACAATGGCCACTTTACCAATGGCAGCCAAAGAGGAAAAAAGCAAAAGAAAAAAGAACGTCCTTGACGCCGTTACTCCTCCCGCTAGACTAGTTAGTAGTTTGGTAGGCCGGAGGTGGAAGTAGTAGCCGTAGTAGTGCTGTGGTTGCTTGCTTGCTTGCCCTCCAGTGCCTCCTCCACTCTCAGAGCCCCACCCGCCCGTCGCTCCTAAACCAGGAGGCTAACCTCGGGGGGTTGTGGGTGTGGGTGTGGGTGTGGGACGGACTGGGCTGGGGCGTATCCCACCCTCCTTCTTTTTTTTTTACTTCTTGTTTCTCTTCCTGCTTACTATTATTTATTTACTTTTTTTGGTCATTTCTTTTTATCGTGATTACTTACTATATATTATATATATATATATATATATTATAGGATCATCACAATAAATGACAAGTTCAAGTAGTAGGCAGATTACCAAATGACTATGCATATGAGAGGGGAAGGAAAAGGTCCGATTACGACGACTCCACTAGCGACCGGCCTTAGTGGATTGGTCTGTTCCTCTGGCACGGAGGACTCCATCGTTTGCGTTGCACCCATGGTCGAATACACTATTATTATTATGAATATGAGGCCATGCGTCTTGGATTTCCTCGGATAGTAAATAGGACTTACTAACTTGAGTCTGGAGTTGTGCCTTTTTGGGTTAGCTTAAGCATGGATGAAATTATGTAGAAATTATGTAGAAATTATGTGTCTGTGTGTAGTCTCTGTTGTGATGTCTGTTGATATACTTCTGGATACAGTCCTGTCATTAGGATAGCCAGGCCAGTAGAGTGGAGTGTGGACTGCATCCACTGTGCGCTGGCAGAATGTATATATCTAACAGCGGACGAAACCTTATTGACGTTCTCTCCGGACCGTTCATCACGATCTCTACTCCACTACTATAATACAAAAAGAATACAACAGTATAATGAAGACAAATCTCACATGATCAACTCGACTCCTCCTCCTAACTACTGATAATAGTACCATCAAACAATGCACAAGAAGGGGGTTGATCACTTTCTTTCCAAAAGCGGAAAAACCCTCCAGACATCTCAGCCAGCAAACATCATCCGTACTGTTGGAGCAATAATAACGAAGGAAAGAAAACAATAGTAAAATGACGGTTACAGTGGCTGGCAGACCTTATACTTCGTACCAGACAGAGAAAAAGCCTCGAAGAGCCGGAACGCACAAGCATCCACTTTTGACTGAGTCTACCATGCGCTAACCCGGTGGGGGGAAAACCTAACTCTCTGGAGGTCTCTGCCTGGACCATGGATCGTGTGGACGGGAGGTGGTCCACCTGTAGTAGGCGAATCGTACGTTTGGTCAACTTGTGGCTATATGGAAGTATAGGTATAGGTTCTAACTAGGGAAAAATAGTCAATGTCCAGACCAAGTGTCAACTTCTGAAAAGAGCATCAGGTAGGTAGGTAGGTACCAAGGTGTTTGTGATATGGGACGGAGTATTATGTACTAGGTCGGTGATTAGCTTCCCGACCCCGACAATGCAACCCGTCTTCTAGCCACCGGATTCCAGATACGGCCTCGTTGGCATCAACCTAACTTAATACCAGCTTCATTGTGAGACATTTATACTCAGTTCACGTGGTAATTGAGTGGCATGCTATCAGGTAGGGCGGTTAACCCTATTTCACCACATGCGATTAGGCAGAGACAGACTGATTTCACCAGGATGGTCAAGGGATCCGTAGATGGTAACGGTGATGATGATGATGAGATGATGAGATGATGCGGCGCAGGAGGCTAGCCATCGGGAAGCAGCAGTAATGACGGTGATTGATCAGTTGCCTCGCACATTTCTGGGGTTACACGGCCTTTTTTTCTTTCCTCCATTTCTCTTTTCTAAGTTGGTGGTCTATCTTTTCTTTTTTGGATGAATTCCTCTTTTTATTTCTTTTTAATCCATTTATTCTGCTTTATTCTGTTTATTCTTTTTTTTTCATTTTTATTTATAATTTATTTATAATTTATTTATTTATTTATTTATTTATTTATTTATTATTATTATTATAATATTTATAGTGAATCACCCGAGCGGAGTCTATTAGCGCTGTTTCGAGTTTATTTGGACAGGATCCGTCGGCTATCAAAGGACAGCGCTAGACCCTATAACTTCATCCACTAAGGGCTCGGTAGAGTCAAGAACAGGCAGGTTGCATCATCACGGAGCATGGTAAACAACAGCTCCCCTCCTCGCACCTGCGCGAGGTGACGAGGCCTGGAATTCGACGTCTGTCATTTGACGGTACGAGGGCTCGGGAGGGGGCGGGTTTGGCGTGTGGCGCTTGTTGGGTGTGGGAACAAGGCTGACGGCAACAAGTTAGATCCTGATTATTATTATGTATGGACAGGTATATATTGTACCGGAGTATATACCATCTATTATATTACTGTTGGAACCAGGACGAAAATGGAAGGAATCAGAAAAAAGCGACACCAAAGCAACACATTGTGTCATCAAATCAGCCCAATCAATTGATCATTTTCCAGAAACGTTTGAAGATTGACAGTGGCTGGCACAGGACAGACAGGACCATTCAATGTTTTTGTCATGTCAGCCATTGGGACCATTGGGGAGGGGGTCTGACGATCCCTTCGATACAGCAACGGACGGCCCATGCACCAGTGGAGGCACCAGACACGCTCCCCCGGAGAGATGAAATCAATGCGTTCACTGCACTGTCTTGTCTCTGGATGCGTATGTGTAAGAACGATCTTTCCATCCTGTCCATATTCTTCACAATCTCCGTCGAGCCCTACTTGCCGTACTCCGGACCTCATCCTGCATCCCGACCAGGGTCAAACACACCCACATCCACCACCCACACCCACAGACCGGGGATATACTCGTGTTGTGTGGAACAGGGGAGGGGGGCGGATGGGTTGGTACCTGAATTTCCGAATTTTTCCTGGTCTGGTCGCTGGGAGATCCAACCTCGACGTTAACTGTCTGGACCGAGTAAACTTCGACTAAGAATGGCGGGCATGAAGACCGTCTCACCCAAACCAGGCTAGCCATCAGGCTAACGGACGACTACTGTACGGTGCCTTTTCCCTCCCGGCGCCAATCTTCATTCCAGACTCTCTCTTTCTCCGCGCTGAATCTCACTGTTGGAATAGTAATCCGAATAATAATTATCCTGAATATTAATATAAGAATGAGGAGGGCCAGCCAATCGGTCTGGCCTGTTCGGACGGGGATAGATTCTCCTTGGAATGATTTTGATTTGAATTTGGATCCTGATCATTCAGATCAACTAGTACCATTTGGATTCCCATTAAGACTAGTCATCAAGAAGACCAAGAGAAGCAAGACAAGACTATCTCGGCGAAATCTAAAATTATATGCCAGTCATCGTCTTTCTGGCACACGCACATCCACCCATCCATCCACCCACCCACTTTCATACACACACACACACCTCCTACCACACACAATCATACACACAGCGTTAGCTGCTTTTAGCTGCATCTTCTCAAGCAAGCTCAGGCTCCCATCGTTACGGAGGAGATGGTTGATTGGTCGTGACTCCCTCACCCATCATCACCTCTAGGAAATTAGAAGCAGGAGGGTGAGGATTGTCCGAAGCGACCGCTTCATCTAGATGCATTATACGAACCTCGACTATGGCTTTCGTCAGATGGTGTATACCCTCTCCCTAGGTCGCTATATCCCTCTGGTTACCGTATATCTTCTGCTGTCCAGTACTCAATTCATTCTCTCTTCCACCTCTCTTCTCCTCCAACACCCTTATCAAGACTTGACGGAAGGAAGCGCGATTCTCAGACTCCGTCCATTGCGGTTCTCTCCGATTCCTTTGTCCGCAGTCCCTCCCTCATCCCTCACACTCTGATTTCATCCTCTCATTCTTGCTTTTCTTACTGTATTTTATTTTATTTTCTTTTTCTTTTTTATTTTTATTTCTTATATTATATTATATTTTATTCACTTATTATTTTATTTATTTCCCCTCCCATTTAATATTCCTTTTATTATCCCGTTCTTCTATTTCAATTTCCTCCTCCTCTTAATTCGCTTTGCTTCGCCTGTTTATTTTTCTTTTCCTTTCTTTCTTTCTTTTATTTTTTTACCAATCCTTTATTGCTTGAGGGTCACCCCGGCCATCTTGGATCATCAGCACTGCCAAATTCAACCCTCTTCCAATTCCTCTCATTCTGCATGATTGCATTGTCTGTTCTTTCTTTGGCTTCCCGGTTGCCACACCCTGTGAACCCTTCGCGTTTCGTCTGAGTCGTATCGACCAATCTTGGTGCACTCTCGTCTTCCCCCCTCCGTCTCTGACCCGATTGTCATCGTCCGCATCGAGGATCTCATTGCTGGACTCGGTGGCACAGAAAACGCCAGGTATGGTGGCCCCGAATCTTTTCTGAATTTCGCTTTGATCTATATCCCCCCGTCTTTCCCGTCCACGCACCTGCAGGCTGCAAAGAATCCCTCCCAGACATCGACCTTTCGACGTCCATTCTCTGCTTCCTCTTCTTTTCTACTCTCCCGTCACATTCGTTCACCTGCGTTCTGCATCCATCCTGGTGAATATTACACCACGTTCCCGCAAAGTTACAAGCCCATTTTTTGATATCCCCACCCTCCAGGATTAATTCCTTGCCCCGTTCGATCCCTGGTCTTTTAGTGCGGCCCTTGTTGATTATTATTATCATTGTCATTATCGTCATTATCACGGCCTTTTCTTATTTTTTTTTTTTTTTTTTTTTTTTTTTTTTTTTTTTTTTTTATTTATTTTATTTATTTTTCTCTCCCTTTATGGTCTTCCTCTTTTGGGAACCTCTTTTGATTCTTCTCCTTCATCCGACTCGACGGATTAATTGATTCGATTGTTATCTGCGATTTCCTTTCAATGCGTTCCCCCTCCATCCTCCATCTGGCATAGTCCTTTCGGTGCCTTGGCTTGTCCTGTCGGCCTGAAGGATGGGTTTCCGTTGCAGCTAAATAACGACCCTGGACCCCTCCACATTACACACTGGCTCTGGCATCACACCCGATTTTACCTACTTACAAGGCCCCATGGTCCAAAGATCCTCACCCCCTTCCCTTCCATTGATCCCCGCAGAACCAACGAGCCTTGAGCTTCAGTCCGTACGGCCCTTTGTTTACTTGCCATATCCCTCCCCCTACCCTAACCACCACCCCCGTCGTTTTCTCTTTGACCATTCGTTTCGCGCGGGACTTGGGTCTAATTACCTTGGTCACAGACTGCAGCTTCCGGGGATTGAACCACAAACCCCGAAATAGAAAAATAAAACCGGTTACTCGATCTCGGTGTACTCGAGGTCAGTCATGACCGGCATGGTTCAGACTGACCTAGTTCATCCCACGGCGCCCAAGTACAAGGACGAGCCTGTTGACGAGACGGTAGGTGATGGTTGCTGCTTTCTTTTCTATCCCTATACCTGGTTGTGTTCCTTTGGCGCTTATGATCACGATGTCCCCCCTGTTGTTGCGATGTCCCCTCGGTTTTCTCTATAGCTTTGCTTCCCCGTGGTCTACCCAGTCATGCTTGCGATGGTAACGTGGACTCTCCCTGGCCGTGGGATATGACTTGGCTGTCACTCCATCAATGAGTCTATCGTCATTTTCGACGCGTCTTTCTTTATTTCTCTTCTTTCTTTTCCCGTTGGAATCTGTCGCGTCCGTTGCCTTCGCGTCAATCGTCGCCATGACCCTCCAAGGTTGATTGCGCAGCTTGGAACTCAACCGCGCTTCAACCAGAGCGGTAGTGATGTTGTGGCTTCAACATCCGACATCGGGGAAGGGTCCCAGCTGCATCTGTCTCTACCCGTGTCAATCACTGCACCCGGGCCCCTTGGCACCACGGTTGGGCAGGCGCTGGGATCCAGCTCCTTTTGGGGAGTCCTTGGGGTCCGAACTACCCAGAATCAGGTCCTGAAGCTACACTACCCGGCTGTCCGCTTGACGTTGGTGATAGCGCAGCGCTCCCTTTGTTTTGGTTTCCTTATATGGCCACAGCGGCTCAGACGCAGACTCCTATGATCATTAGCATTGATATAAGCTGCGCGCATCCCTCTGGGCGTCCAGATCCATTCCTGCGGACCAGAAGCCTCGGGCCGTTGATTCTCTCGTTAAATACGGTTGCATGATCTTGTCAAACCAAGTGCGCTGACTCGTTCCATTTAGATCCGACATTCTGGGCACCCAGGCCCCCACCATCTTCAACTGCAGCATCCCCGATCAGCAAACTTACTCCCACACCAGAAGCCTAGTTCTCCACATCAGACGAATACAACGATCCCCCCGGGCCCATACGGACCGCCGCACGCAGTAGGGAACGGCGTCCTGCACAGTCAGTCTTCTTACGGTCAGGCACCCCAAGAGCCTTACTACACTTCTCATCAACCGTACACCACCGCCAGTACGCCGTCGCAATATCCTTCAAGCGGTGAGTAACATTCTTTGTGTCTTCTCTCATATAGCGAGGGCCGTAGACGTCTTTTTGCCGCGCGATTCTCCGAGACGCGATAGCTAATTCAAGAGCCAGGCCCCCCGGAAATCATGGCGACAACTACCCAAATGCCGAGGCCGTATCCGCCCATCTACCATACCCCTCAGTCCAACTCCCCTGCGTCGGTGGCTTCCCAGACGCATGATCAACATAATCGAAACCTCTACACGCAATCCCCCCAGATGCCGTCCGGGATGTATGGATACCAGCCTTATTCGACCGTGAACCCTGTACAGCCCGCGCCATACCCGGCACACCCGTCCCCTCAGCACCCCCTGACGTCGCAGCCCCTGATGATGGCCCATTCAGCTGGGGCACATTTGCCGCATCAGTCTTCCCAGGCCCCGGGGGGCACCATGAGCAGCCCGAGTACTGCCACAGCTCAGCAGCCGACTCCGCCCCAAAGGGCGATCCTGCATCCGCCATTATCCGCAGCAACGGGCGGGCCCCTGTCTGCGGGGAGCGCGCACCATTCCAGCTCGAACGTTGGCGCCAGTTCCAGTGCCGCACCCGGTCCAATCCCGGCCACGACTCCTCTTGTCGTCCGGCAGGACAACAACGGCGTCCAGTGGATTGCCTTTGAATACTCCCGCGATCGCGTCAAGATGGAATACACGATCCGGTGCGATGTTGAATCCGTCAACGTGGACAACCTCAACCAGGAATTCAAGACGGAGAACTGTGTCTACCCTCGCGCCTGTTGCAGCAAGGACCAATACCGGGGGAACCGGTTGGTCTACGAGACCGAGTGTAACGCGGTGGGCTGGGCTCTCGCGGATCTCAACCCGGCGCTGCGAGGAAAGCGTGGCCTGATCCAACGAGCGGTCGACAGCTGGAGGAACAGCAACCAAGATCCCCGCCTCCGCAGCAGGCGTGTGAGACGGATGGCAAAGATGACCCGGCGACAGGGCATGCCACAAAGCTCGTCCCACATGGCCAGCGCATCACCCGTTACCCCGAGCGTGCCGGGCGTCAGTCTGACGGCTGCCCCTGGCGCTCGCCCGGGCCTTGGCCCCCTGACCATGGGACCCCCGCAACTCCATCATCACCACGCCCAACCCGAAGGACACCCGAATGAGGAAGTCAGCGGTATGTTCCACCATGTCTGATCTATATTCGCTTGTTTTCCAAGTGGCTCTGTTTCTGTTCTTATATATACGATTTTTATCATTTGTTGTGCCACGCTGCCTGGTGGGAAAGACACATGGAGTGTTTGAGGGTGTTCTCTTTTTTTTTTTTTTTTTTTTTTTTTTCTGAGGATTGTGGCCTGATGGATTATTGTGCGCCATGTATTTTTATGTGACCCGACGTGATTCCTGTCTTCTTTCTTTTGTTGCTTAACCCATACCCAATTTTCTATCTTTTTTTTGCTCTTACTCTTTGCCTATTTCCCTTTTTTTCCCTTTCTTATCTTTATTTCTTTTTCTTTCACTTTTCCTCTTTTTGGCCTCAGATGATACTGTCCATGCTTGTACCCCTTTACGTCTTCAGTTCATCACGTACCCCTTACGGCTCATGTAGGCTAATTCTTAATTTTCTTGTCTATAATTTAGGTGCCGACTTGACGAATGGTGCCAACCACCCCGCCTCAATGGACAAACACGGGCCGGGACCCTCGCCCACCGACATCCCCACCGCGCAGGTGTTTCACGGCTACCCGGGATTCCCACCCTCGTCGGCAATAGCCGGAGAGGCGCGCGGCCCATCGATTCCTCCCCTCATGCGAGATTCTGGCATCGGCAGCCTGGGCCGGCATCCAGCTGTGGCGACCTCGAGCAAAGCCAGTGAGCTGATGAACGTCGAGGAGGAGGAGGACGAGGACGAACGCAACCCCAGCGAGGATGCACTCTTCGGCACCCTTCCGGACGGCAAGCGGCGGAAATTCATCCTGGTAGAAGACTCCCAGCGCGGCGGCGGCCGTGTCCGGGTCAAGGTCATGCTGGACCAGGTCGACATGAACGAGATCCCGGATTCCTACCGCATGTCTAACTCGGTCTATCCGCGCTCTTACTTCCCCGTGCAGATGAAGAATCCGCGGGGCCATGTCGTCCCGGGAAAGCGCTATCTCAAGGACGATACCATGACCGACGATGACGAGAGCGCGACGGTGGGGCGCATCATGGTCCCTGCCCCGCAGCTCGACGGCGAGGGCGAGATTGCGGTGCCCCGGTTGACCCGCGGGCGTCGCCGGCAGGACGTGATGCTCAACGACCTGGGATACCGAATGAGCTGGAGCCAAAGCCGGGTGTTTGCCGGCCGACCGTTGTTTCTGCAACGATCCCGTAAGTCTTCTATTTTTCATCTTTTTATCCCCCCTCCCTCTTCCCCTTTCTGCCATGTTTTCCTCTTTCAGATCTGTCCCCCTTGCATGCATGCGGGTCGGAGAATTCCTCCACGCAATCGGCTATCACTGCCGGACACGCGGCCAGCAACCCCTGGAATGCAATGACTAACTGACTTTGAACAGTCGATGCGTACCGGAACAAGATGCGCAGTACGATGCTGGGAGCCGGCCAGGAGCCGACCTCGATCCCGCGTCACTTTGAGACTCGGGCAGGGAAGCGCCGATTCCTGGAGCATCGACGACGACCAATGGCGGCCTCGGGTCGCGGCGGCATGCAGTCGCTGTCTGCCTCGCAGCGCAGTGCCGAAGAAGTGGAAGCTTGAGGTGGGGGAAGGTGATCTCTCACTTGGGGGATGAATGATGCATTGTTGGCTAGCCCTACGTCGTCATCGTTACCCCACCTTTTCTTTCTTCTTGATTCTTCTTTTTCATTCATTCATTCTTTCTTTCCCCTTTTTACCTTTTCGCTTTTCTTTTCTTGACCCTCGGTTTCCCGGGGTTCTTGGACTCTGATCCGAAGACGATGATTGCGAACGAGTCCGCTATGTAAAATACCATGACGACCTATACGGCCCGGGCAGGACAGGGGACGGTCGTTAGGGCTTCGGGATCTGGAGTTGGGTATGAAGTTATCCTTGGGGTTTTTTTATTTTTCTTCTATTTTTTATTTTTTTTCTTTGATTTATTTCCCCCCTTTTCGTGATTTTGCGTTGTCTCCCGTTTTATTTCCTGCATTTCGTTTGGTTGAATTTTTATGACTGTGATGATTACGCTGGGATTCCACGGAACGAGGCATGAATCATGATGGACAGGACAAGGCAAGAATTGGGTTCTGGATTGGGATGACCGGATTGGCGTCCACTGCGTGTTGCTCCCTCGTTTAGTATTACTCTTTGAATGATTTTGATTGATTGACCCCGACCGTGGCTTGAATTTGATTGACCGTGGACCCTTGGAGTGAGACATATTGATTAGTTTCATGGTGCTGACATGGCGTAGTCATTTATTTCCCCCATTGGAACTGAGACATGGCAAGAATGCGCGACAGAAATGGGGTTTAGTGGCACCGCGTGCGGTTCCCGGAAGGGAAAACCCAGACGGAAGCGGAGGGCACCAAAGGGAAACCGGGGGAATGTAATATATTTATAGATTGACACAATCCATTCATTCAATGACTCCAGACTTGAGTCCCTAACTAAGTAAGCGTAGGGTCCAAGTGGGCTGATGAGAACGGTTGTCCAGACCACGGGACCTCGGGACGTCCAACCACCACTAGAGAAGAAACTAACCCCAGTATCACCGCTTGCAGTACTTTCATCCTAGTCCGTCTTCCTTCCAGCCTTCTCGTCTCTTCCTCTTTCTCTTTCTCTTTCTCTCCTCACTCTCCTTCTTTCTTCTCCTGGTCCTTCTGGATATCCTTTTCTCTCTCCCCCTCCCCTGGAATTCATTCTTCGATTCTTGCCATCGCGAAGAATCTGAGATCGTCGGTCGATCGACATCCATCCACCGAATTGAGACCCCCGATTGACCTCTCACTTACTCCGTACGTCTGCTCATCCTGTCAGTCTGTTCGACGCCGATCGGGTACGTCCTCAGATCAGATTCAGAGAGATGCCTTACTGACCCAGCAAGTGCAGCGCCCGACTTACGTCTCCCCCGTCGTCCCAACTCTGGGTCGCCCTCGGTAGAACCGTGGTTCGACTCCTTCAGATTCAGTCGAGAAGTTCACCCTCACGGCCCCTGCGTTTCAGATGATCCAGGGTCTGGGTCCCGTCGCTTCAGATTGATTTGATTAATCACGTCCCGCTCGGGTTTCTTTCTACTTTTTTTTATACCTATTTTTCTGTCCCGTCTCTCTTTTTTTTAATTTCCCTCCTTTCTTTGTTCTTTATTTTGCACTGTCCGGCCGGCAACCACCCAACCGCCAGATTCTCTCCCCCGTCGCGAGGGGCACGATCATCCTAGAGGCAGCCCCACGCACGCACCAGCATGTCCAGCGGCTACCGCGCTTTCAGCTACGAACAAGGCGATGACGGTCGGGGACACTACGGAGCGGGCGCATCGCCGGAAGGCCAACGCCTGATGGGCGATCAAGGCCTGTCGTCGGTACCGGAGCAAGGACAGCGGAATCTCGGGCCCTCCCAGTCGATGCGCACAAATTCGACCGCGACCCCGGGCATGGACAACCTCGGACCCGCCGCGGTGGGTGGCGGCATCGGTGGAGTCGCTCTGGGTGTCGCCAACACTCATGACCGGCAGAGTGGCATCGATGCGTTGAGGGAAACGGATGGCCCGATGCACCACATGCCCGCCGAGCGGGATTATCATGCCACCGGCGCCGACAACCCATATATCCCCATGCCGCCAGATGGTCCCTACGCACACTCAGACGCGTTGCGCCCGCCGCGCGAGACGTACGGGTCGCCCGCGGCGCTGGGTGCCGTGGCCGGGGCCGGGGCTGGGGCTGGGGCTGGGGCTGCACACTCGATATCCAACCCGTCGCAGCCCAGCTTGACCGACAGCCCCTATCAAAATGTCGGCGCCTTTAACGGCGGTCCGTACCAGCGACAGTCGGCCTACAGCTCCAACGAATACCCCCTCGTCATCAACCCGGACGAGATCGTGGACGACGGCGATGACGGCTTCGTCGCTCCCAATGGCAAGTCAGCCGGCTCCAAGACCCAGGCAGCGGCTGCCGACAGTACGGCATACGATCCCGTCTCGGGTGCGGGCCTGGAGGCCGGCGACAAGAGCCAGTGGATTAAACCGAAACCTAACGGGGGCAGTCGCAAACGGGGTTGGATCGTTGGACTCATCCTGGCCTTCGTCATCGTCGGGGCCATCGTTGGCGGCGCGGTCGGCGGGACCCTGGGTAAGGGCCGGAAGGAGGAGCCCTCCGGCTTGTCCGCGTCGGACGACAAGGAGACGAACGGCGACCTGGACAAGGATTCGGAGGAGATCCGCGAGCTGATGGACATGCCGGGCCTCGCTAAGGTGTTCCCGGGGGTGGACTATACGCCGTGGGGTGTGCAGTACCCGCTGTGCAAAAAATACCCGCCGTCGCAGAACAACGTCACACGCGACATAGCCGTGCTCTCGCAGCTGACCAACACGGTCCGGCTCTACGGTACCGACTGCAACCAGACGGAGATGGTCCTACACGCGATGCAACGGCTAGAGCTCAAGCAGATGAAGCTCTGGCTGGGCGTGTGGATCGACGACAACGACGAGACCAACAGCCGGCAGATCTCGTCGCTGTACAAGATCCTCGACAACACGGATGA
Source organism: Aspergillus neotritici (assembly GCA_023619815.1). Lineage (NCBI taxonomy): Eukaryota > Fungi > Ascomycota > Eurotiomycetes > Eurotiales > Aspergillaceae > Aspergillus > Aspergillus neotritici. The sequence goes on along the minus strand of JALZYL010000034.1, from coordinate 158,100 downwards.
CAAGACCATCTTCAAGGGCGTCATCGTCGGCAACGAGGCCCTGTACCGCGCCGGACAAGACATCAACAGCGCGCGCAAGAAGCTGATCGGCTACATGAACGACGTGCGGGACCGCCTCAAGAAGGACGGGTTCGACCTGCCCGTGGCCACCTCCGACCTGGGCGACAACTGGACGGACGACCTCGTCAAGGTGTCGGACCTGGTCATGTCGAACGTGCACCCCTTCTTCGCCGGCGTCAAGGTCGACCTCGCGGCCAGCTGGACCTGGGATTTCTGGCAAAACCACGACGTGTCCCTGACCAAGGGCACCAGCAAGAAGCAGGTGATCTCGGAGGTGGGGTGGCCCAGCGGCGGCGGCAACGACTGCGGGTCGGGGGGTAACTGCCCGGATGATACGTCGGGGTCGGTGGCGGGGATTAAGGAGTTGAATCAGTTCATGTCGGACTGGGTGTGTCAGGCGATGGACAATGGGACTGACTATTTTTGGTATGCCCTCCCTCTCCTTTCTTTCTCTCCCTTTCCAGTACCACATCCCCCCTTATAAGAAAGAAAAGAAACTAAGAATACGCAGGTTCGAAGCCTTCGACGAGCCCTGGAAAGTCCAATTCAACACCAAAGACGAACAATGGGAAGACAAATGGGGACTGATGGATTCCTCTCGCAAGCTGAAACCCGGCATTAAGATCCCTACCTGCGGCGGCAAGACCGTCGATTAATCTCTTCTCTTCCCTTTTACACTTCCCTCTACGGAGTAAACCGACGTGGATACGGGTGACTCCCTTCGATGCATAATATCCTTCCTTTCTTCCTTCTTGTACGTTCGTTCTCTGTTTCCGGAGTTGGGCTGTTGCTTGATGTCTGGGATTGTTGCGCGTGTATTTTATGTATGGACGCTGTTGGCTTTGCCCGGGGCTTGATGTTGTTGATATTGCTGTTGTTTATTTACGAGTTGGTTTGTACATACTTTTTGCTGGGCGTGATGAGGGCTAGCTAGGATTTACATACTCATTTAGGTAGGTATTTACCGTAACTATTAAACTATTTTATATTGTATGATGCTATTTATACCTCGTAGTATAGTACAGTATACATATAAAAACAAATCAACCAAGAAAAAGGGAGAAGAAAAAAAAAAAAAAAGAAAAAATCAGTAATAATAAACGCCGACCCCCCAAAACGCACTCTCCTGCTCTTCAAAAAGAGGCAACTTTACCCCTTGTCTGGGCCTCATCACCTCTCCCTTTGTCTCCTTATTATTATTATTATTATTATTCTCACCATGATGATCATCACCATCCTCATTACCCTCACAATTCCCCCGCGAATGAGCCCCCTCCCCCGCATCTTCTAAAACGTCCTCCCCAGAACAAACCACAACCCCAGGCCTCCCTCTACCAAGCATATCTTTTAAATGCGCCCTCTCCGCGCCCGGACAGAACAGCAGCGTGCGCGTACCGACCATGTCGAACGCGCGGGGCGACTCCACGACTTGTATGTTGAGAGACGAGAGGAGGTCTTTGTCGAGGGCGTTGAAGACGGGGTCTTGCGCGTAGATTGGTATCCTCTTTCTGCTTGATTCGTTTTCGTCGTGGGTTTCTATTGAGGTGGATGGGGTGGTTAGTTAGTTAGTTAGTTAGTTAGGGTTTCCCTTCTTGGTTGGAAATTTTAAAGGAGCAGGGGCAAATACCAAAACACTCTATAACCCCTACCAGTGCAGCAAGCTGATACATTGAGACCCGACGACGGTCGACCCACCCCCCGCGGAGGAGGCCGCTTAGGCTGCCTAGGCCGATGCATATTATCTCTGTAGGGAGTTTCACGTTGTTGGTGTTATCATCGTCTTCGGAGTGATGGCTGTGGTGAGGGAAGAAAATATTCTGGATTGTAGAGCGGAGGGTTTGCGCCGTCGCGGAGAGGTCGTATTTCTGCTTGTGGGTGGTGAATTGGGATTGGAGGAGGGGGAGGGTGAGTTTTGGGGGGCTTTCTGCTGGGATGAGTTCGTCTATTGTTGTCGTTGTTGTGTTGTTCGTATTGGTGTTGTTGCGAGAGGAGGAGGAGGAGGTGGTGGTGGTGATGTGCGTCCAGCCGGTGGAGGGGTCGGAGATTTGGAGACGTTTGGTGGTGGTGGGGCGCTTTTTGCGGGAGGTGTGTGGCATTGTTTCTTCTTTTCTTCTTTTCTTTTCTTTTCTCTTCTTCTTTTGTTGATTTATGTATATATAGCTTTGTATAGATTGTTGGTAATTGGGGTTTCTGTCCTGTTGGATGGTGATGGTTGTGGAGAGAATTGAAGAAAATCGCGATTAGATTGATGGGCGATAAGATAGGGTCAGGTGGTGATAGGCTTATCTTATCTCTCTCTCTCTCTCTCTCTCTCTCTCTCTCTCTGTGGCTTTCTTTAGCTTCATCTTCACTTCTTGTCTCTCCTCTTTTCCCTGCTCTCTTCCTCTTCTATTCCCTTGGAGTCTTTGATATATAAGGTAATGGAAGTTGGTCACCGTTGTCGGTAACGTTCCGGTCAATGCATACCCATCACGTCATCCTAAACCCCGTATCTATAAGGTTGACGATCTGCTCATAACTATGACCACTATGATGATGAATTCGAGACAAACATCAAGTACGTCCATAACCTACGAAGAGAGCTAGGGATATCTCGGACAGACTACTCATCCATCTATAAGCCAATCATCGTGCTGATCACCCAAGCGCCCAGAACAGACTACCTTAACCCAGTGTGATAACTCCTTGTGCCATCGGGCGCTTCCATCCACGAATCACAACCCTCACTTCCCCGTCGAGGTGATGATACCTGCATGGCTGATGTGCAACCGGCCAATCCTCTCCCCATGTCCTGTCTCCTCTTTTCTCCCATCGCCCTCATCCCCCATCCTCACTGGCCCATCCCCATGTCAACACCCTCAAGACGTCCTTACCCGTCGACCATCCTGCGGGTGTGGTCACACCCCTCTCGTACATCCTCACTCGCCCGCCACTCCACCCCGGCTAGTCCTGATGTGAGCGCTTGCTGCATGAACGGCTCCCCTACCAGCCGCCTTCCCTCAAAAAGTCTTGTCCTTCCCGCCCGTCCTCGTCGCTGCTGAAGCTTGTTTCGCGATGATCAATCTGTGCTGTGTCTGGCTGACCGCAGAGACTTGACTGGTGCGATTTCTCTCCTTCGCGCGACTTTGCTCGGTTCGCTGTTCGCTTCCTTCCTCGCTTCCTTTCTTCCACCATGAGTCCCTTCTCCGTGTCGCAGTGGGTGGCTGTCCTGCTGTTGTGTGTGGGATGGACCAACGCCCACAGTGTCATCGTCTACCCGGGCTATCGAGGGAATAACCTGCACACGAACGGGACCGTCGAGGCTGCCGACGGTCTGGGTGTCGCCTACAACACCAAGAATGACACCTACATGTACCCCTATGGGATGCAGTGGATCTATCCATGTATGAGAGGATCTTTCAGAATAGTGTCCTGACTGCATACTAACTAACCCTCTCCCAGGCGGCGGCATGCCCACTTCGCAAAACCGCACCAAATGGCCCGTCGGCGGCGGTGCCATCTCCCTCCAGCCCGGCTGGTTCCAGGGCCACGCCAAAGCCTTCATCTACATCAACCTCGGCCTGGGCTCGACTCCCCCGAACATGAGCCACCCGATGGTCCCGCCGTTCGGGATCGTGGGGCCGACCAACGACCCCTACCCGGGCACCATCTGTCTGCCGCAAGTTTTGCTCCCCACGGGGGTGTCCCCCAAGGTGGGCGATCTCGCCACGATCCAGGTGATCGAGACTGCAAAGCACGGAGCCGCTCTATACAATGTACTTCCTCCCCTAATTTCCCCTTCTTTCGCTTCAATTCCAAGACAAACACTAATCCGTACACGGCAAACAGTGCGTCGACATCGAATTCGCCGAACCAGAAGACGTCGCCGAAGTAAACCGCGACAACTGCTTCAACTCCAGCTCCATCTCCTTCGAAAGCGTCTTCACATCCACCTCGCTAAAGTCAGCCGCGCAGCCGCGCAGCGCGATAACAACGCCCATGGCATACGTGATTCCGTTCGTGGTGGGCGTCGCCGCATGGATGACGTTGTAGTTTTGGTTTCCTTTTAGCATGCATAACCTGTTCATACCTCTCATATCATACCCATATAGTATTGTCTTTCCTTTTCACTTCCTTGTTGCTTACTGTCCGCCGAGTCGGATTGTTTATTTAGTGGCGTTACGGTAATTACATACCTGTCACTCGATGAGTGTGACGTGGTCTTAAGAGCTTGCAGATACAGATGCAGATACGTGATAAATATGAAGTTCGAAGTTTTACGCCACCTACTTTGCTGCTTGCTTTGCGCCGAGTCCTGTTGAGATTTGAATATCTGATGATGCAGTCTATAACGTAGGTACCCAATAATACTATTACGCCAACCCATCCACATAACAGCCCACTCATCGCGTACCAATTGGAACCCTAATCATTACGATTTGGCTAATACCCAGAGAGAGGCACTTACTTCTAAGGTAGATAGATAGATAGATTTGACATGCCGATCAAGGTGGCTTTCCTTCCCATATTAGAAACTATATGCAAAATAGCTAGTAGTCTTGCGGAAAAGCGATTAGTAAATTAGAAAGTGCTGGAGTCTTCTACTTTGTTGAGCAATATGAAGATACCCAACACATGCTTTTCAAGACAATGACAATATGACTATGACTGGGCACCAAACCAACCAGCTCAATTTGAGCCCCCCATGGTCGTTAATAGTCAGGTTCGGTTCAGTTGGTCAAATACACGGCCTTGGGCTTGTTTCGTCGCTTAGACCACTCCCGGGAAATGTCGTGGATGGAGTGAAAAAGGTCAAGAAAGGCATCGAGCTCGCCGGCAAATTACCTTGGGACTTTGTCCTTGTAGACGATATGTCGAATGCGGCGGAAGGATGCTGGTTATATGAATACTACAAAAAATAAACCTGTAATAGGCAGAGAATGATAATAATAGTAATAACAACGCCAGCGATGATATTCTTCCATTCTGGTTAACAATTTCTATAACTGATATCACTATGCTGTTAGGCATTTCACCTAATCAACCCTTAACCAAATAAACAACAACAAAGCATGGTCCGAGTGCTTCAGCCTGCAAAAGACACAAAAACCACAAAATACCCCCGGAAAGAAATGAAGAAAGGACTGATTCAAATGAGAGAACGACTTGTTCAGATCAAATATCGCGAACGTTAGCTTGAGCTTGGAGCTCCGAACTCGACATGGGAAGCAGGGGCCATAAAGAATCGCAGCTGAAGCTGAAGCGAGGTCTGCTGCCATATATTCTTGACATAGACACTAAACGGTCTGGGTGCTATCTGGCTAAAAGGACCCGCCGTTATACCAATATAAGAACTCGTTCTCCTGGTCGGCTGTCACAGCACTACTGTCCTGGAGATCCCGCTTGAAGTCGGTGATCTCCCGAGCATGCGGTGGGTTCTGCAGGTCGACTGTCGCAGAATCGTGGTTTGCGTGTACAGACTTCTCTTCCTGAATGTCCGTGGTTAAAAACAGACTCATTCCGCTGTGTATAAGGTTCATCGGTTTATAGAAGCGAAAGGGAAACTCACATTACCAAGTGGTATGGAGACACCAAGGGTGATGATTAGGGAAAGTACGGTGGGGATGGTAAATCTCATGGTTGACAGAGTGAGGTAAGTGAGATGGTGTTGGACTTGGGATTTTGGATTCTTGAAGAATGATTCAGATGTGTTTGTAGTGAAAGTGTTATAGTCTGTTGTTTTCTGGGTGGGAAATATCTCTCTCTTTATATGCCGCTCAAGAGCAATGGGGGTGCTCATGTGATACCGATATTGATATAGACATTGCATGTTTATATCCGATTCAATCACGCCAGGTTAAATTCAATCCAGACCTGCACATCTGGTACATCATAGAGCAGGATGCATGATTCACGAGCCAATTGTCGTCCCGTATGAATGACTTCTTCCCAGACAGGGAAGCCCGCTACGGGTTGTCCAGCTGCAGTAGACAACGCCCCTTGGTTGACTCAACGCCCTGCTTGAGACCAGTGGTGTAGCGAGGAAAGAAAAAAATTGATCGCATTCTTGTCAGAGTCCACCCTGGAAAACTACGATAATGCTCTATGTAAGGATATGTTATGTAAGGATATCTGCACGTTTGAGAGGTCTCTGGGAGCAAGACAGGGGCAAGCACGGGATATGTGTATACCGCTTCGGATTGATGCTTTTGCTGAATACATCCAGGTCTCATCAAGTCCAGTCGCTCAAAGACAAACTGTTAGGTTCCACTGCCGCATCGCATCTGCCACTGGGGGGTCATTCGCGGCGTTCGAACGCTCAACACCTTACATATGGTCTTCAGAAACATGCAAAGAGGGACAATTGGACCTTTTTGGATTGAGAAAATTACACACCGCCGATATCCCCATGACCATGTTATATCCTAATCCTGGAATCTCTTCGCGCCGGATAATCCCCTCTCGTGTGTCACTACACATCATCAAGTCTCTACTCGAACGCTTCTGCATCCCCCCGTGATATCTCTGGTACAATGGACACCACCAGGTACCAGAGACTTGGTGGAAGTTCTGAAGAGTGCTCAGTCGCGGAATGTGACCAGCTTGTTCAAGGAACAAGCTCAAAACCGACGTCCCTGGAACAAAAGCAACGGAGAATCATTCTTTTCCAATGGGTACTGATCGGGATAATTGTATTGGCAGTCATGGCAACGTGGGTTGGCGCCCATACGCCGGTGTCGGACCAAGTCTATTGTGAGATTCTCTAATATACACTGCTTACGAACGACGAGCACTGACAACTGCTACTAGCACCTGCACAAGAAGCCCTGCGCTATAAAGAAGTCGTGTTTAGATCCTCTGTGACCGGGGATATGACCGAGTATCAAGGGCCGCCCACACCAGAACGAAACAAAGCTTGGGAGGATCTCTATAACTGTGAGTTTTGAAGGACGATTTCTCTTTCCCTGCAAGTTACATATTCACCCTCGTTGCAGTTGGGATTAGCAAAATTCCCATGTCTCAGGCCGCTAGACTGCCGAATAAAACATTCGCGCTCCCGGATGATCCAGGATACTATGTCGTGGAGCTTGATGTCTTTCACCAGCTTCACTGTCTTGTTTGTCTAACTTTTTTTTTCTATCTATCTCTCTGAATCGCTTTGCTAACGATCATTAGAACATGATCCGGAAGAAAATCTGGGGGGCAGAGTCCCCCGAGTATAAAATCGATGACGATGGACATACGATGGATATAGTTCACATGGACCATTGCATCGATTCCATGCGGCAGAGCTTCATGTGCTCGGCCGATATCTCTACCATTACCTGGACCTGGATCGAGGAAGAGAAGATGGCCAAGGGCCGTCTCGATACCCTCCATTCATGCCGGGATTTTGAGGCTATTCGGCAATGGGCTGTGAAGAATCGGGCGGTCAAATTCAATAAATTTGTACATATACCTGACCCACTGTCGGACTGAGTGCTCGGGATTTGGCATTCAAATAAATGATGATGCCATTATTTGCAAATATTGTGTTATATAGCACAGCATTCACATACTATCTGATCTTATGTTTTACTGGCATCATTGCCCTCGAACCCACTTTGGTGCTCTTCTACGTAGGGATGGGTATTGTCCACTGGCACTGACTGTCTAGGTGGATATGCAGCAATTGAATGGACAATGCGAGGTTGCAGCACGGGGTTTCTTTTTCTTTCTTTTTTCTTTTTTCTTTTTTTTTTTTTTTTTCCTGTTCTTTTTGTTCATCGCATGGGCGTGGTGAATGAGCTCATGAAACCTTGCAGATATACCACTGCAGGGTACTCAGTAAATCAACCGGGAATTTGGCTCTTGCGCAATTGCTAGGGCGGCACTGCATGAGTGTATATGCAAATACCCCGCATGCTGCAAGACATTACAACAATTGTAATTGATATTCAATAACGCCTTATGCAAGGGACAGCAAGGGGCCTGGAATTGAAACAGCATGAGCCCGCCTTGAAAATGGAGGCAATGTCATGGGACGCACGAAGAAAAAGCGGTGTCGGCTACACTGAATATAAGCAAAGTATCCACAGGTAGTACACCTCCATTGAAGACTGCATTATTGCCCTTGTTCTGGACCTCATAAGGGTCTCAAACAGGCCCCCAGTTGAATCATATAACCACCATACCACATCAACTTCACCATGCACTACACCAGCCTATCCGAAGACGAATCCGGCAGCGCAGAATCCGAAAAACTGGCATCACTGTCAGTCAGGGAAAGGAAGAACGCCGGTGCAAGGAAAGCGATTCTGCGCCTTTTTCTCCCCATCCTACTCCTCAGCGCGGGGGCGTCCATCCTCTCGAGCAACTTCCACCTGCTCAAAACCCCCCGATCTACACCCACCCAGTACTTCCAATGCGGCGCATCTCCATCGGAAGCACAAGCCCGGGGCTGCCACTTCGACCTGATGACCTTCACATGGGTCCCCCCGGCGTGCTTTGACGCGCCGCTGATGGAGGAGTTTCTCAATGCCAGTGACTGGGCCTGGTCCACAGACAAGGAAGGCCAGCACGTTGTGTCCGAGTCGTTTGCCCGCTCGGGGGACTTTGAGCGTCTGTATACCAGTCTCAGATACCATATTCGGCATTGCTCGTACACGTGGAAGAAAATGCATCGCGCGCTGTTCGCTGGAGACCTCGCGCACATTGATGGCTATATTGCTAGTATCCATCACACGGAGCACTGTATGAACTTGTTGGCATTGGGCAATGATCTCGATGCTTGGGGGGTCATTGGTTTTACGAAATTCGCCGCGTGCGGTCAGGGAGTCTTGGATGGGGAGGTCGGATGGTTTCGTTTGCATAATGGGGAGAAGGTATTTAATTTGGAAGATCCGTAGGAAGTTCGTTTATATTCTGCAGGAGTTTTCTGCTGTTCGGCCATATTTTGTTTCTGGAAAATAGCCGTATCCAGCATATGGCTGTTATATCCCGCGCGACTTCGTTAACGCGCTTCTACATAACTGCGTAACAACTGCAGTCGCAAATTCGCGAAGGTCTGTTGACCGTGGCAGTTTGTTACAGCGTTAAGACCTCCCTCGACGGACACCTTCAACAGTCCACACAGATATTGTAGTTCAGGCTCATCTGAACTTGTCTATCTAGTTGGTGAGAGCTAAGACAACCAGCACGTAACCAGTTACCCGTGCAGCTGCTTTAGGGCTATACCGTAGGTAGGTATCATGCATATTACCTTGGGCAGGCAATGTGGGCTGATGCCATCTTCAAGAGTATAGCTTCAAGACTCGCGTAGATAAAAGGGCTGGTAAATAAGTCAGGGTCATGTGAGTCCCCACTAAGGGTACCCAGAAAAGCAAACCTACTTGTTGTTCTGGAAATTTTGTTTTGTATAGTGTCATTCCCACATATATATTTCACACCAGTCCAGTGCAATATGTTAAGCAATTTTGCCGTTAGGCTTATGTCTTGTTTGTATCACATCACATGGTGTTGAGGGCACTGAGACTGTTTATGGTTAGATATATTTTGGCGAGACAGTAGACTTAATAACTAACTGGTTAGATACTGCGCTCCCCGTCTACCAAAGCTCCTATTACGTTCAATCGTTGAAGTAGCACCTATAAATGTCAAAAATATAATCATTCGCTATGCTATGTACTTCTAGCCCAGTGTCTTACTGACGATCGACCCTCGATCCGTCATATGCCTGATTCATCAAGCATCTGGCTGGACCCTGTCCAGCTGTCAAAGTTGTGGCGGAATCAGCTTACGCCCACTTCGCAAAAGGCGGATAGACAACGTCCTTCGCCGACTGCATGTTTTTTTCTTCTCTTTCACGTTTTCTTTTCGTTCAATGAATCGAGTGGGTGCAGTTCACTGGAGGCAAATAAGAAATGGAAAACCAAAACACTGTACTTGCTAATCCACATGCAGAAGAGATTGTGCGATGCGAGTAGATATGCGGGTATCAAAAGAATGCGCAAGGAAAATTGAAGGAAAGCTGAAGGGAAGCTGTTACGGCCGAGGCCAAGTGTCATGCATGGGCCATTGGCGAAAGAGCTCGCCGGCTGTGGATCGGCGATTTCGGATGACTCTTCGGCCGCTCACCTTGGTAAGAGATGATCATCCCTCAGGAGCTGCCGGGTCGGTTGTAACCCAAATGGATAGAAGGAACGGTTACAAGGGCAGGATCCGAGAGGGGTCTTGAAGAAAGCGTCTACGGTATGCGGCAATCTCCTTGGCCACAGTATTAAAGTCTTTCACCTTGTCGCGTCGCATGTCGTTGATGATCTGTTTCAAACCAGCGATGTAGTTGTCCTTTTCTTCGGATGTCTTGCCCTCCCGGAGCGATCCCATCTGGACGAGGACCTTGTCTTCTGTTCGCGTTAACATGCCTGTCTGTCAGCATCCACACAACGCACATGGCAGCAGAAAAAAACCTCGGAGAAGGATCAGGCAAATGAGGGAGACAGGGTGATAGTCAGGATATAAGATAGGCAGAGGAGAATTCAGATGACGGGAGTGGTGCTGCGGGATATCTTGAATTTGTCGACGCACCGCTCAGAGACATGTCCCGAAAATGTTGGTATTCACAGGAGTGGTCGTTGCAGACGCCCCCTGCAGCCTCGAACGGACAGAGACACTTCATGGGGTCAATGTTGTGGCTATACGTTAGGGACCGAAAACCCTCCGAGACCTCATCACCGTACTTGGGGTGATACCGGTAGGCCTTGAAGTTCTTCAGCGCACTCTTGTACGGTGAAAATTTACTTTCCGTATCTTGAGGTTGCCCCTCATTCTAAACCACGAGTTAGCGTGGTTCTGCTGGGAACCGAGGACTGTCGTACATCATCTAGAAGGCCAACCTGCGTATGGTATCTTGGGCGCTGCACTTCCAATCCCTGGTCCTTTCCAGTTAGCATATCATCAGCTTTCGGCAACTGACTGTTTGGAGACCGAGGCCCCTCATCGAGTTCCACGGGTCCAGGAGAAGGAGGATCAAATGGGGGGGTGTAGACAGAGCCAGCAGGACTGCCACTCCCCTCTGGCTCTGGAGGCTCATAGGCCTCTGACACCGAGGATTCGCGAGACGATTGGTCTCGGGAGACACTAGCGACCTGCTCAGTAGCGTCAACGGTCGCATCGGCTGCAGTCTGATCGTCTGCTAATGGCGGTCGCTCCGGAAGAGGATGGGGTCCTTCCGTTCTGACTTGATCATTGCTATCCTGATCCCCACTCATCTGATCAGGGGCAATTGACAGTGATGGAGTCCGTTGACGGGATTCTTCGGGGTCAGGGCTGCTTGAACTCTCGTCAGAGCTGCCATTAGATTCGTCCATAGCGGATCCCGTAGAGTCGGATGAAGACATGGGCGAAGATTCCCGATTAGAGTTCGCAGAGCCTATCGCGGCCTCGGTCTGTTCACACACAATCGGTTCAGGGCCAGTGGGGGCCAGCTGTTCTTGACCAGAGGCCAATTCGGCAGCAGACCCAGTTCCGGGACTCGTTAGACTGTCCCGGATTGGGACTGTGTCTCCGCCTGGCACATCCTCAGAAACGGGGGCTATATTTTGCAGTGCAAACCATGTAAGTTTCAAGCCCCGCGTCCAGTTCAATATCGATTTTGAATGCTTCGAGTGCTGAAAAGAAAGGATGAACGTACCTTTATCTGTTTCCTGGGCGCCGTTCTCGACCGGCGGGCTACATCGCTTTGCTTCAACCTCTTCAAGGGATTTTCCATGCAACTCCAGTTCTAGTTGGTGCAGTTCCTCGAGGAGGTGCTCTCGTCCCTCCCTGCCTTTCGCGATCTCGGAGAGAATACTTGCTTCCTGTTTCCGGAAATCGGCAAGTCTGGCCTCAGTTTTCTGTATTTCGGCATCTAAAGCCGGGAGACCCGATTCTAGTTCCTTTTTCCGCAATAGTTTGGCCCGGATGTCGCCTGATCCGCCAACACTCCCGGAGCCAACTCCCCGAGGAAGTGACGAGGGTGGATGGTGGAGGGCTAGCGAAGTCGGTATAGATTTGGCACCATTCTCAGCGGCGACGGACTCAGGCGATCGCGAAGCGGGGGAGTCTAAGGCGTATGGTGATTGGGTACGGCTCGCAGCGAGCTTGGCTTTGTTGCGTTTCTCAAGCTCGGCTATCCGCCGATGCATGGCCTGAATCTCAAGGTCCTTCTTGCGGAGCTGTTCTGTATCACTATTCGACGCGTATTGGGGTGTCGCTGACGCAGACAACCCCTGGGTAGACGATAAGTCGGTGGCTGGAAACGTCCGTGCTGAGTTCTCATGATTTCGGATCAAAGAGTCGATATCCATAGCACCCGCGTCATCATGGTAAAATTCATCATCGTCGCTGATGTCAATAATGAGTCTCTCCTCCGGGGGAATAAAATTCGTCCCATTGCTAAAAGTCTTCTTAGGGACGGGAATAGGCTCGTCGAAGTCCGACGCTCGGGGGCGTTTCCGTTGGGTTGGGCGGGGTTGCGGCGTTGGGTCAACCTGCGAATTCTGAACCGAGGTAGGCGGCGGATTGGGTGAGGCCTCTGCGGTTTCTGTCATGAAAAGCCCAGGTATACGAGATCCACCGTTGGAGTCCGGATCAGGGGGTCGTTCCGGGAGAGGATGCTGTATCGTCGCAGGATTCAAAGAGCGTGGCGGTTCTTCGTCGTTTGTCTTGGCAGCTGGTTCCGATTTATCTACGGAAACCGACCCAGGTTGCGACTTTTGTTGGTTCCTCATCAAGCCTTGCTTTTTGAGCAACTCTATGCGTTGCCGTGCCAGCTCGGTCTGTGCCTTGTTTTTCTCCTTCGTACGTACTTCCTTTTCTTGGGTCGACGTCGCAAGAGAAGGGGCGGCTTTGGCTGGATCCTCTACCGTGTCAGAGCCTTCGGTTGATGGCTCATCCTTTGCAGTCTCGATCTGTACCGACGGCGATGCTGCAGAAGGCCGGGCAGCCTTGGCGGCAAGCATGCGCGCAATCAGCTCCTTTCGTTCCATTGGCTTGGAAGGGGCGACTTGAGAAGCAACAGGCGCTCCCGGGGTAGCATCGGACCTGACATTATCGGATCGATGGTTCTCCGAGGGCTTGTGGGACATGGACTTGCTGTTGTCGGAACTGATAGACGAGCGGGTGGATTCCGAGCGAACGACAGCAGCGGGCTGCGGCGTGGGCACCTTGATGCCCACCTCCTCGTACAGTTGTCTCAGAAGTACCGGATTGATTCCTTCCCCAGCGAGCTCACCATAGCGAATATTGTGGGGCGCTAGGCTAAGAAGGGCGCCTTTCGCTTGGATGCGGAGTTGAGCAGAAGACTTGGCATGGTTAGACACCAGTTGTGGTTCTCTCGGGGCATCCGAGAGGATGTTTTCCCTCGGAGGGCTTTGAGCTGACGGCGGGATCGAGTTCACCGCTTCCGAGTTTAGATGTCCATCTGGGACGAACGCTTCGGCCACAGACATCGGGGGATTGTATGCTGTAGGATGTTAGTAGAGGACTCATGTACCTTGGATGGGGGTGTAAATACGGGATCCGCTGGCTCGGCTAGATGAACGAGAGTCGGGCGAAGCTTCGCCTTCTTCCAGGTCCGAACACCTTGATCTTGAACGTTGCCGGGCTGCTGTTTGAGGGAGACGCGTTTCCGCGCCTAGACCATTTACGGGTCCCGGATGTTTCCCGAAAGGCCTTGGGGGACTTTCGGGCCAGCCTCCTTCCCTATCGGTCAGTTCACCCTCTTCTCGGTCAGGGTCATGCTGAGCTGCCGATGTGAAGGTGGCGGGAACATCCCCCATGTTCGCAGGTGTCGAGTTCGCCTGTGACTGGATGTCTCCTGTCAAAGGCCGACTTGGCGGTGCATTCAACGGCGCCGGCGGTATAGGTAGCGAGTAATTCATGGGTGGCATCTGCATCGAAGGAAGCGGAGAAGGAAACTGCGGAGGCGTAAAAGGATTCAAAAAGGGAAATGGCGGCGGGGGTAAGGCCCCTCCCGAACCCGGGGCTCCCAGTCCTGGGAGACGCGAGTTCGCGTTGAACTGCATTTGATTATGCTCCTGAGGTTGACTGGAGCTGTCCAGGGGCGGACGGGGCGCGAGCGACAGGTTCGGGGCATACGGGAGATTTTGCGGTAAAAAAGGGGGCAATGGAGCCGAAGGGAAGGGATTTGAGGGAGGCGGCCACGGGTGTGTATAATGACTGACATCGCCATAGGATGGCGTCGGTGGTTGATTAGACATCGTCCGGTGAGAGATTAATGAAGTAAAAACAAGGCGAAATCAAATAATTATAATGACTGGATCCTCTTTCTGCAAGTAAGTGAGTAGCTCTGTCAAGGTACCACGCGTCTAGGCATCGCACATCATCCAGCTTGGTGCAGTACTCCTGAAGAGCAAATCGGCGGTATGCGGATCAGCAAGGAGGATCGAGACCAGGTCAGGATGCCTGCAGGGTCCAGATCTTGCCAATATAAACACTTATGTGGGGTGAAGCCTGTCTCTGACAAGGCAAGTGAGTTGAGGATGGAAAAGAACAAGAGGATGTTGGATGGACAGAGAGCCAACTCGGTGCAGCTTCGGAGCCGGAAAAAAAGGACGATCGAGTTTGACTTCATGGCGCCGGACCACGTGATGTCGGGGACAGATCGGGACTAGTGCATGATCGGCGGCCGCAGCCTGAGGAACGGCCGATGTAAACAAACATGAAAGTGGGCCACAGGCAGGGCCAGCCTTGGGTCCCTCCTCTCCACCTGGAGCTACGACCTTGACCTTGTTGTGAGGATTGCTCCGAGAATCATCCAATTCCCTTGATACTCCTGCTCCAGACACTGTCTTTTCCTTCTTCCATTTCCCTGTTTGTCCACGCAAACGGAGCTTAAGTTGGGTGTTGACCACCGGTTCATTTATAGAGAGCTTCACCATCCTGCGACCGATCTGGATTAGTCCTCTCCCTCCCACAGCCTCACTTTCCTACGTGAATGATGCCCATTGAAGTGACGACAAGATGCTACCTTCCCAGTTGAATGGCTCCCCCAGGCGTGCCAATCCGTTTGGTCGCTCATCCCCATCCTCATCTCCAGGAACGCAAGGGAAAGGCCCTCGCCCAAAGTCGGCGATCGTGACGTCGGGGAAATTTGAAGAGGCCAAGGGACATTTCCGCAATTTATCGTCGATAACCCCGTCGTCGCCGGCACCAGTGGCCGGGAATGTGAATCGGCAAAGAGCGAACTCACTCAGAGGCGATGTTGCGTCTGGAACGTTTGCGCCAGAGTTCATCAAGTCAGAGGAACTCCGCCGGGGAGCTGATCAGATTCGGGGATTAGAGGGTGACAATGACTTCTCTGGCAACAAATACGTCTGGCTACGGGACCCCGAGAAGGCATTCATCCGTGGATTGGTGGTCGAGGAGAGAGAGGATGGTCGGTTGGTGGTACAAAGTGATGATGGCGAGGTACGAAGCCCAAGGTCGCTGGAGAATCGTTTACACGTTGTTGACGGATTGACAGCAGCGTGAAGTCGACATGGACCAGGTGGACAAGGTCAATCCGGCCAAGTTTGATAAGGCAGATGACATGGCGGAACTTACACACCTAAATGAGGCCTCCGTAGTACATAACCTGCACAGTCGGTACCAGTCCGATTTGATATACGTGAGTTTCCCCACTCGAATTCAGGCGCTGCAGGGTGTTTCAAGATAACTCAAGCTAAACCATGTGCACTTTAGACATATTCCGGGCTTTTCCTTGTAACGATAAACCCGTATTGCCCGTTGCCCATCTACTCGAACGAATATGTGAAGATGTACAAGGGTCGGAGTCGAGACGAAAGCCGACCTCACATATTTGCCATGGCCGATGAAGCGTTCCGGAATCTGGTCGAGGAGGGCCAAAACCAAAGCATCCTAGTCACAGGGGAATCGGGAGCGGGGAAAACAGAAAATACAAAGAAAGTCATTCAGTATCTTGCCGCCGTTGCTACCTCGGACACACCATATGCTCGTTCCGGAAACAGGCAGCTGGCCGCCCTGTCACAGCAGATACTGGAGGCCAACCCGATCCTGGAAGCTTTCGGTAACGCCCAGACCGTCCGAAACAACAACTCTTCGCGTTTTGGAAAATTCATTCGCATTGAATTCTCGCGGTCAGGGCAGATTGCGGGCGCTTCGATTGAGTGGTATTTGCTGGAGAAATCCCGCGTTGTGAAACCCAACGCCCACGAGAGAAACTACCACGTGTTCTACCAGTTGTTGCGCGGAGCGGATCGAGCCCTGAGGGAAAAGTTGCTGCTTTCGGACCTCCAGATCGAGGACTTCGCCTATACCAAGGACGGTAACGACACCATCGTTGGCGTATCAGATGAAGAAGAATGGAACTCCCTGATTGAGGCATTCCACGTCATGAACTTTTCAGAAGGTGACCAGATGAGTATCCTCCGTACCATCGCCGCGGTCCTGCACCTGGGGAATGTCACTGTCGTCAAGGAGAGCATCCGAGCAGACCAAGCTGCCTTGGGCGCCGATTCACTGAACAGTATAGACAGGGCTTGTGAGTTGCTGGGCATTGACCCGGAGCCTTTCGTGAAGGGCCTACTGCACCCAAGGGTCAAGGCAGGCCGGGAGTGGGTGGAAAAGGTTCAAACGCCAGAGCAAGTCCGACTCGCCCTTGATGCCTTGGCTAAAGGTATCTATGAGCGCGGCTTTGGAGACCTTGTAACTCGCATCAATAGCCGACTCGATCGAAATGCCATGATAGGCGATGACACTTACTTCATCGGTGTTCTTGATATTGCCGGCTTCGAAATCTTCCAAAATAACAGCTTCGAGCAGCTTTGCATCAATTACACAAATGAAAAGCTCCAGCAATTTTTCAATCATCACATGTTCGTCTTGGAACAGGAAGAATATGCGCGGGAGCAGATTGAGTGGCAGTTCATCGATTTTGGAAAAGACCTCCAGCCCACAATTGACTTGATCGAGCTTACCAATCCCATTGGTATTTTCTCCTGTTTAGATGAGGACTGTGTTATGCCGAAGGCCACAGACAAGTCGTTCACAGAAAAGCTGCACTCACTTTGGGACAGGAAATCGCCCAAATACCGTTCGTCGCGATTGAGCCAAGGCTTCGTTCTCACCCACTATGCATCGGAGGTCGAATATTCTACGGAGCACTGGCTGGAGAAGAACAAGGATCCTCTGAACGACAACATTTCCCGACTTCTCGCAGCTTCGTCTGAGCAGCATGTTGCCAACTTGTTCTCGGACTGTGGGGATTTTGATGAAGAAGTGGATTATCCGAAAAGCCGAGTGAAGAAGGGCCTGTTCAGGACAGTTGCGCAAAGGCACAAGGAGCGGCTATCGACTCTGATGACTCAATTAAACGCCACCCATCCTCACTTTGTCCGCTGCATCATACCGAACCACAAAAAGCGCCCCAAGATGTTGAATGCGCCTCTGGTTCTAGACCAACTACGATGCAACGGCGTACTCGAGGGCATCAGGATCGCCCGTACGGGGTTCCCCAACCGTCTCTCCTTCGCCGAGTTTCGCCAACGATACGAGGTCCTATGCCGGAAGATGTCGAGAGGCTACATGGATGGACAAAGCGTTGCCAGAACGATGCTTGACCAACTTGGGCTGGATAGTACCTGGTACAGGGTTGGCCGAACGAAGGTGTTTTTCCGGGCTGGGGTACTCGCAGAACTGGAAGAGAAACGCGATCAACTGATTCGCTCGATCATGACTCGCTTCCAGTCTCTTGCCCGGGGATTTGTGCAACGTCGGATCTCCAACAAACGTTTATACCGAGCGGAGGCCACCCGCATCATCCAGCATAATTTCAGAGCGGTTGCAGAATTGAGGGCCAGTCCTTGGTGGCGGCTATTTTCCAGAATGAAGCCACTGCTGGGAGAGACTCGCACCGCCAATGAAGTCAAGAGAAGGGATGAAAAGATTCAGCAACTCGAAATCAAAATGCGGCAAGACATCGCTGATCGCCAGAAGTTGGACGAAGAACGGAGGCGAACGGAGTTGGAGATGCAAAAGATTCAACACACCCTGGAAAGTGAGCGGGCCTTGGCCCTTGACAAAGAAGAAATCTTCAAACGGCTTCAAGTCCGTGAGGTCGAGCTTTCTGAGAAGCTCGCCGGAGCGATTGCGGACCAAGAGAGTCTTGAAGATCAGTTAGATGAGCTTATCGAAGCAAAGAAGCGGGTGGATGACGAACTCGAGCATCGGATAACGCAGCTTGAACAGGCAGGCGACATAATTCAGCGCTTGGAAGCCGACAAAAATCAGACGCAAACCCAACTCGAGGACGTTGACCGCAGAATTAGAGAGGCCGAAAATTCTTCCTCCGAAAAAGATGAGCGCATTAGAGATTTGGGCCAGGAATTGAAAATGCTCCAGAGCCACCTCAGCCTGAAGGATCGTAAGCTTCAGGATTTGGAAACTAAGCTGCTCAAGACGGACCAGGACCTTGATATCAAGCTAGCCAAGACCTCGAAAGAGCTCGATCAATCCAAGAAGCAGGTTAAGGAGCTCGTTGAAGAAAACCGTGGTATCCGCCAACAGATCTCGGATATTTCCTCTACATCTGCTGGATACGAGGAGATGCTCAGACGAAAGGAAAGCGAGATGGCTGTTCTGCGCAATGACTTCAAGCGACATGTAGACGAAAAGAGCTATTTGGAAACAGAGAAAGCTTCTCTATCCACCCGCCACGACAATATGCAAAAGCGCCTGCGAGAGGTCCAAGCTGAGGCTGATGCCCTGAGATCCGGCAAAGCCCAATTGGAACGCGAACTCTCAGACGTGAAGAAGTTACTGCAGGAGAAGCTCTCTGAAGATGCTGAAGCTGGAGAGAGCCGGAAACTTCTCGAGCAACAAGTCCACGACCTGAAGAGTCAATTGTTCAAAGCACAGGCAGATCTCAGCCGAGAGCGGCAATCCAGAGACGATGTTCAGATGCTTGCGGAGCATAATCTCTCTGAGTTGCGTGATAAATACACCACCTTGAACGAGTCCAAGATTATCATTGAGAAGGAGATGTATATTCAACAAGATACACTCCGCCGTGCGACCGAAGCCCGCCAAGCTGCTGAGAATTCGCGTAGGGATCTCCAAGCTGAGTTGGTCAAGCTCCGCGATCGATTTACCAGTGTTGAGAACGCTCGCATCAACGCCGAGGCTGAGATCGAGCGCAGCATGGTGAAGCAGTCTAACCAGCGTCTCGAGAATGTGAAAAAGGATCTAGAGCAAAAAGCGAATTTGTTGGAGGAAGTGGAGCGAGAGAGGTCTCGTCTTACAACCAGGGTCCAGGAGCTTACCAACGCCATCGCAGAGTCCGACAACTTCCGGATTCGGCATGATCAGCAGAAAGAGCGCATGGAGAGAGAGCTGGTCACCCTGAGAGGCAGACTGACTGCATCTGAGAATGACAACAAGTCTCTAATGACAAAGATCCAACAGAAAAATTTGGATATTGCCCGGTCGACCTCCAGAGCCAGCGACAACCAACGCCACCGTATCACGACGCTCCAGAAGGAGAAATCCAAACTTGAAGAGGAAAATAAAAACCTTGGACGGCAGCTAGGAGATCTCCAGCTCTCGATCACCTCGCTCGAAAAACAAAAGGAGAAGCTCTCGTTAACGCTCGAAGACTTGAATCATGAGGTTACGAGAGAGCACAAGGCTAGCCGCAATGCCGAAAAAGCTGCTTCTACTGCTGGCATCCAGCTGGCGGAGGCGAATAGAAATCTGGAAACAGAGAGACAACTACGCAGCCAAGCGCAGGCCAATACTAGGAAATTGCAGGGCTCTCTTGACACGGCAAACAAGGAAATTGATGGCTTGCATCGCCAGCTGATCCTTCTTCACAAGGTTGTTGAACCCGAATCTGACCGGTCCAATGACTCTTGGGAGGCTATCAAACCAGACCTGACCAAGAAGGTGGATTTGGCCCAATTGGTAGATACCTTGCAAAGTAAGCTGCAAGTGACCGAAGAAAAGTATAGCCGAGCAGAGGGCCAGCTTAGCGAGATGCGGCGTCGCCACGGCGACGAGATGAAGGAGCTTGATTCTCGTTACTCTTCTTCCAAACGTGCGCTGCTGGAGGAGATTGATCAGAATCAAGTGGCAAGCAACCGCACGCCGAATCACTTGCGCAAGGACTCGGAGAATAGCGTGGTTAAGAAATTTGGGACTCCGACCACGCCTAATCGCAGATTCAATTATAATGAAACGGCGAATGACTCGGCCCGCTCTGACCGTACGGTAGATACTGTTGGCTACCAGAAGCGAATGGACCTCGCCGGCGAGATGGAAGAGCTGCAAAACAAGCTGCAAATGGCTGAGATGCAGAACAAGCACCTACAAAATCAGTTGCAGCAATCAACGCCAAATCGGGGTGCTTGGGAGGACGAGAGTCCATCCATTCGCCGGATGCAACTCCTCGAGCGGGCCAATGGTCGCTTGCACGAGCAGCTCGACGACTCCGCCAAGAAGGTTTCGGCGCTCGAGCGAAGCATTCATTCTGGAGAACTGTCATTGCGTGATGTTCAGGCTAGATCTCACGAAGAGCTTTACGATCTGATCAATTCTCAAGAGAACGCCAGGCGATCGTTACTTGCGGTCCACAATGAGGCTGTCGCTGAATTCTCGGAGGCTAAGAGCCAGTTTGAGAAACTGAAACGGGCGAAGGCAGCTCTTGAGGTCGATCTGAGGGATGCACGCTCGGAAACAGAGGAGCTCCGGGAGGCCAAGGAACAAGACTCGGTAAGCCGAGGCCAACTTCTCCAGGAGTTTTCCGATCTGCAGATTCGCCTTGATGCAGAAACCTCCAAGTCCGCCGACCTTGCATCCAGCCTGAGTTTGTACAAGACCCGTGCGGATGAATACTTCAACAAACTCGAGCAGGCTGAGATCACTGTCCTCAAGGCTAAGCGTGCGGAGCAATTTGCGAAGTCGAAATCTCAGGAAGTAGAGGAGACGTGCGCCCAGATCATGTCCGAACGCAAGGAGATGGACGCGTTGGTTGCGGACCTGGAACGCCAGACGCAGTCTCTGGAAGCAAGGATGGAAGATCAGGGAGCTGAACTGCAAGCCGCGCTGCAATCGAAACAACGCCTCCAGAACGAGCTCGAGGATTACAGAAACCAACGCGCAATTGACATCGAGGACAAGGAGACTTTGATGGAGCAGACCAGGCAGAAGTACCAGAGGGAATTCCTGGCCCTCAACAACGAGCTCGAGATGGAGCGCGAGAAAGTGCTGAGTGTCCGTGGGGAGAGCTCACGTCTGCGGGAAGAGCTTGACGAGCTCCGCAGCAAGTGGGACAACGAAGTTCTGAATAGCTCGACGTGGGCGAAGGAGAAAGCCCGCATGGACATGATGCTCCACGATGTCACCACATCTCGGGACGAGGCAGCCAATGCTCACAATGAAGCTCAGAGCCGAGTTGTGAATCTTCTTTCCCAAGTCAGAAGCCTGAGGACGTCAGTCGAAGATGTAACGGCGGAAAGAGACATGTTGTTCAAGGAGAAGAAGATGCTGGAGACGCGACTCACTGAGGCTGGTGAAAGACTCGAAGACCTTGCCAAGGGGGAGAGCCCTTCCATGCGCAATGCTGCCAGTATGGATCGCGCATTGCTGGAGTTGAAGTCCAAGCTCGCCCACCAGGAAGATTTGTCCTCTGCCGCGGTTGACAAGATGCGACGCGCCGAGGCACTTGCCACTGAGATGCAGAAGGAGGTTACAGCTGAAAGGGAGGCTACTACCCAGCTTTTCAAGGACAAGGCTTCTTTGGAGAAGCAGTTGAAGGAGACCCAGCTCAGATGTGTCGACCTGGAGACCAAGAGTTATTCGTCAGGTAGCCAGGATATCCGATTTTTGCACAAGCGGATCAAGGAAGTAAGTCGTGATAAATACTGGACATGGGGTATGAGCAAGAACAATAACACTGACATGTCTATTTTGCAGCTTGAAAACCTGCTTGAAGATCAAGAAACCAAGCACAGCTCCGAGCAACGATCTTCCCGCAACGTTGATCGCACCGTGAAGGACCTTCAGTCTCAAATCGAGCGACGCGACAAAATGAACGCCCAGCTCGAAGACGACGTCAACAAGGCCCGTGACCGCATCGAGCGGTTGCTCCAGGACATCGAAAAGCTCGAGCATGGCGGAGCTGACACCATGATCCAAATCCGACGCACCGAACGAGAGCTGCGCGAAGAGAAAGAAAAATCGCTACGACTGGAGCGCGAGCTGGAAGGGTGGAAGGGCCTTCGCATGGAGCGACGGAGCCACTTCAGTGAGACCGGAAGCCGGAAGGGGAGCGGTGCATTCGCCGCCTCAGATTTACAGAGGATGCCTAGCAACACCAAAGGCTTCCTGTGAAGAGCACTGTCATGAAGGACATGACCTGGGGGGGAGTCGAGCACTAAAACCAAACCCTGTTAATATACGCTTGGGCGCCTCGTTTGTCAGGGCTCCTACGATGAGTACGATATAATGGGCGGTGGACATGACTACGGAGCATGGATGGGAGACGCCGTTGATTTTGTTGCTTCCTTTTCGCTTTATGTGTATACGCATTCGAGATGCCTTTCATGATCTGCATTGATATTTGTCGAGTTATTCGTACATTTTGATGATGAGTTTTGCGGAGTCGGTTTATGTATTAGATATTGGGTTTTGTTAGGAATCATGGAAACGATTCTGCCAGTCTACTTTGTTCAGGTCTCTCCCTTGGGCTTTTTACCTTAGATCTATCAGGCCCAAATGCATCAATACAAGGTATTATGCAGTGCCATAATTACATAATACAGCACAAGTGTAGCCGCGCGTCTCCCATTGGCGCTCGCTTGGACCGGCCGACTTTTGAACCCACCCGAGCTTCACGTCAACCAGCCGTGGAAGTTGGTTGTTGACCCATGACCCTTGCTTCCTCCTTCCCTATCTCCTCCATCTCCTGGTGAAAATCATCTCGCGCTTTTCGTCACCATGGTAAGTAGACTTTGTCTCGAGCTCGTCCGCCTCTTCCCAACATACCCCCAACAACCCCGCCGGATTCAAGAGATGTCTTCCCCCTCGCCGAAACCCAGTTCCGTAAACTAACAACAATCTTTCCACGATGAATAGGCGCGAAACAGCGAAAAGGCGCAGTCGATGCTGTTCCGGTTCCGGGCCCAGCAGGCCGCGGATCTCGGTATCATCGACATCGGACGCACCCGCCGCCCCAAGGCCATCACGTCGGTGGATTCGATCCCGAACTGCGAAAAATGGCGCGGCCAGGTCCTGAAGGAGATCTCGCGCAAGGTGTCCCGCATCCAGGAGTCCAGTCTCAGCGACTACCAGATTCGCGACCTGAACGATGAGATCAACAAGCTGATGCGCGAGAAGTGGGCCTGGGAGATGCAGATTCGGAACCTGGGCGGGCCCAACTACATGCGTGGCACGGGGCGCGTGTACGATGATGAAGGGCGCGAGATCCCCGGCGGCGGCAAGGGGTATCGGTACTTTGGACGCGCGAGGGAGTTACCCGGCGTCAAGGAGATGTTTGAGGCGGCTGCTCGCCGGGGTCGCGGGCCCGCGGAGGAGGAGGGCGAGGATCGTGGTCGCGGGGGCGAGATCGCGACGAGGAAGGTCGATGCGAATTATTTTGGGTATGGATTGGATGAGGAGGATGGGACGCTGTTGGCGTATGAGAAGCAGAAGGAGAAGGAGGCGAATGAACGTCTGCGCGCGCAGGCAGACGACGATGCCGAGGATGGTTGGCAGCCGTTGCCTGGGGACGCTGGTGACGGGACCGAATGGCGACTGCCGACTCTCGATGAGGTGCAGGAGGAGCTGGTGGACCGACGGAGGAGACGACTACTGGATAAGATCACCTGAGCGATGAGGGAGGGTAATGTGTCCATCCATGGATTGGCGTGCCAGGCGTCTGTTTTCTTCCTTTCGTCTTTTTCTCTCCGCTTTACGAGGCTATACTTATCGGGCGTTATGGATTTGTTTTGCCCATTACTGCGATTCCTCTCATGGTTCAATCTGCCCTTTCCCATGCTTCTCGGTTTTGTATCTTATGCATTTGAAGGAAGGCACAAAAGCCCTTGATGATACCAACGTGACTCTACCATTTTTCGAATTTTCCTTCCTCCTGTTTTGGAGACCATGCCTTACTTTATTTGAGTCTCGCAAAAGCTGACGTGTGCTTGTTCCTTCATTTTTCCTCCACTGTTATTCTTGTTCATTATCATACGTCACCAACGGACCCAGCCCGGGTAGAAAGCCATGCAACACAAACGAATTGTCTCTCTACCTTGGTCAAAAGGAATTGACCATCATTCCTTTCGGTAGTCATGGGCAGAATATGCCACGGAGTTGTTGTGATGCATATCTGCAATTTGTTCTGGGCGTTTTACGTCATGCAGTGTTGATTACGGCAGGTCGACTGTTGCCCCTCAGCTTAACTTTACCTTCCCGACTTTCCGCAGATTCTCCCATGACGAGCCCACCCTGTCGGTGGATCTCTCGAACTATGACCCTTATATCGGCTTTTCGGCCTCGTTCGACACGAGTTGTTACTTCCCTACAGGACCGGTCCTCTACAAGAAACCGCAAAGGCCCCAAACGAGGCGCTAACCAAGGGATTGAGTCAATGTACGAGGAGGATGGAGACGGCGATGCTCACTCCATTATAACACCCTCCAAACATACTCCGAGGGCATTGCGAGTCCTGCGAGGCTCTGTCGCATCCGGTGGTCCTCTTCGTCCTTTTCGCCTGGTGAAACAGGACATCGTCAATTTGCGCCGGCGATGGCTGTCCGATTGGACCGTGTTCAACCAACTGATTATCGCCAGCGCCGTCTATGTCTTCTTCACGAATCTCCTGCCTGGAATCACCTTTGCAAGCGACCTCTATGTCTTAACCGGCAAAAGCTGGGGGACTATTGAGGTGGTGTTCAGCACGGGGTTGTGTGGGGTCATTTTCTCGCTGTATGTCTGACCGACAGAATGTCTCGGCGCCAATGTTCATGCTGTGCAATAGGTTTTCCGTTCAACCATTGAATATTCTCGGCGTGACGGGGCCGTTTTCGGTCCTTGCAGAAAACATCTACGCCCTGTGTGATGAGGTGTTCATGGTATACAGCTCCGCTGTCTGTTGAACCACGATGACCAGCTCGATTGACAAGCCCGGCAGGTTCCATTCTTGCCATTCATGGCATGGTCTCTCATTCATGCCGGCTGGCTTCATTATATATTGGCCATCATCAACGCCCATGACTGGACCATGCGCTATGTGACGACGTTTGCCACGGAGATCTTTTCTCTCCTTAACAGCATAATATACTTTCACAAAGCGATCCAAGAGCTCGAGAGGGCGCACGATTCCCTCTCATTCGCAGCGTTCCTGTACGCAGTCATCGGTGCCGTCGGGACGATGCTTCTGGCGATCTTCTTATCGACAGCAGAGAGCTGGAGGCCACTGTTCCATCGGTATATCCGAATGGCGCTGACGGAGTATGCGGCCGCCATATCGATCATTGTATTTATAGCCCTGCCGCACGCAGGGGAGCTAGCCAACTTGGACAAGATGACCCTTCCCGTTAGCACATCCTTCCGACCGACGTCTCCAGAACGCGACCGGTTTTTCGTCGAGTTTTGGAAACTGCCCGTCGGGTGGATCTTCGCCGCCATCATCCCAGGGCTCATCATTACAGTCTTATTCTTCTTTGACCACGAGGTCAGCTCAATCATCTGTACCATCGACAGATATGGAACCCGGAAGCCCGGCGGGTTCGCATGGGATATTATCCTCTTGGGCACGACGACCGCGTTGTGCGGGATCTTGGGGATTCCCCCGTCCAACGGGCTCTTGCCCCAAGCGCCCTTACACTCGGAGTCTCTGATGCATACCGAAAAAGAACAACGCACTGAGACTGTGGACGGGGAAGAGAAGGTCGTGACGCACGAAGTTAAACGCGTCTACGAGCAGCGATGGTCGGCCTTTCTTCACGCAGGCGCGATCCTCCTCTTCGTCAGTCCGCCGTTCATGACTGTCCTCGGCTTGACTCCAACCAGTGTCCTCGCTGGACTGTTCATGTTCATGGGCGAGCAGAGCCTATCCGTCAAGTAAGTCACAACAACCGCCCTCATCCAGGCCTTCCCACGTCAAACCAGGAAAAAAGAAAAACGAAAAAGAAAAATAAGAAGTAAGACCAATAAGCATAATAACTAACAAACCAGCCCAATCCTCTACCGAACCTTCTACCTCCTCACACCACCCTCCGAACTCCCTCCCCTACCAGCAACCCTCTCCGAAAAACCAAACCAGCCACCATCCTACCTCCCAATCCACCTCTACACCATCCTCCAAGTAACAACAACAATCGTCATCTTCATCGTGACCCTAACGCGCGGCGCGCCCGCCTTCCCAATAATAATCATCGCCCTAGTCCCCTTCCGCCTCCTCGTCATGAAGCGGTGGTGGCCGCGCGAGGTCCTCCGTTTCGTGGACGCGTGGGCTTGCCGTGAAGGCACACCCGAAGACGACGAGGACGCACTGGCGAAGCGCAATGAAGTCTGGGGTGATGCGGTGCTTTCTCCGCCTCCTCCTCCCCCTCCTCCAGCTTCTTCATCCAGGGTCCGTGCTGCGTCTCGCGCTGGTGAATCACACCCTGCGGGCTCTGAGCGTAATCTGCGTTCTTCTGGGGGACGTAGTAGTTTTGGTTATGATGTGGGCCAGGAGTGGGTGGAGCTTGATTCTCGGACGCAGACTGATGAGGAGCTGGGGAGGGCGATGGATCAGCGGTAGAAGCTGGCTGGTCTGGTTGCTTTTAGTTGACGTTTAATGTGTGTGGTTATGTTGCTGAGAGGTAGGTGTTTGGGGTGGGGGTGGTGCTTGATCTAGACGGAGGTGGGTTCTGTAGAGGGATCAAAGATAAAATAGATGAATAGATAATTGGATGGAGATATAGACAAGAGAATATATTTTGTGTGATGATGTCTAATATCGTCAGTTATTAAGATAATAGCATTAATTTTTAATTGGGGTATATAGTAGAGATATATTATCCATCGATTGAGTGCGAGCAAGATTCATCTGCGCCGACCGCGTCTGAATCCTCCTCCAATAGATACTCCAGGACATCATGGACACAGAGCAAGACGCTTTTTTTTAATTCCGTAAACGATTTCGTATTTCGTAATATTAAGGTATCAGAACATGCCGATCAACAGGTTATTTAAGCTCGCCATCTCTGCACAAATTCATGAAGGTGGTCAATGACCACGCCGAAGATGGCATTGACGCTGTCCCCGATCAACTGCTCGAAGTGGCGAATGGCCTCTTCCTCAGTCATCTCGAGGTGAAAGCGCTCCTTGACCTTGAAGACGGCCTTGTCAGGCTCGACGCGAATGTCCGGGATGTTGGCGTCGACCATCAGGCTGAACAGGTTGAGGATGAGGTTGGCGGACTTGCGCAGCGTGATGTAAGCCGTGAAGCAGTACTGCTTGAACTGGAGATACAGCGGGGAGGCGGTGCCGCCCATACCCTCGACCATCTCCTTGCAGAGCTTCATCATGGGCGCGAACGGCTTCGGGTCGCGGCCGAGGATGAAGCCGAAGTCGGCGTGGAAGAAGTGTCCGTCGGGTGCGATGAGTAAGTTCTCGAGGTGGCGGTCGCCGACGCCGAGGAGGTACGTGATCACGCAGTAGCCCGCGCAGGACTTGATGTATGTGTCCATTGTTTCTTTGCGGACGCCTAGCGGTTCGCTGTCGTCGGGATTGTTGGCTTGGAGGTAGGCCAGGACGGATTTGTACTTGGCGGAGACAGCGGAGAGGGACGTTGATGGGATGAACTGGACTGCGCCTGCGGTGGCGTTCGTGGCGAGGATTCGATAAGGCGTGAGTTTGAGGTCGAGGTTTTCGTTCTGAAGCAGGCGGTCCATCAGGATGATAATCTGGACCACGAGCTGGTCCTGGCGCAGGTCGTCGCCGACCTTGAAGAGGATCGGGTACTTGTGGCCCTCGGAGGTCTTGAAGGTGAGGAGAAGAGGGGATAGAGTGGATTTGAAGACGTTGGACTCATCTGGGTAGCAGCCCGTCACCATCACTTCCGGGTCTAACGGGAGTGGTAAGGGTGGATCGATGTGAACAATCTCATTTTTGGGGTCTTTCAGGTACTTCTTCAGCTTTTCGATCTTGAGCGGCCGACTATCTCGCGAAAAGCGGAGATCCTTGGCAATCCTGCTCAGGACTGTCACCATTTCTCCTTGGCGTAGTAAGGTCTTCCGGTTTTCTGGGTTGAGTTTCTCCATCTCGACCATGAAATAGTACTCCACTTGGGCGAACAGCCGGCGCTGCGCGGACAGCGTCCCTGGGCCCGTGTCGTCGCATTCGACCATGAGGTACCAGTGCAAGTAGCTTCCCAGCTGGAGGTTGTTTGCCGCTCGAGTGATGAGGAAATTGGCCAGCGAAGAATCGTGTGCCACATCTTCGGCGTCGGCGTTCGGACTATCCTCGTACTTGAGCGCCTGAACGAGCTGTAAAAGATAGAGAAGAAGTTCATCATCGTCGGCCTTCCTCAGCCGTTCGACGGCGTAAGTGCGGACCGCTGGGTTATCGAACGTGGGCCCGAGAAGCTCCAAAGCATCGTCGACGTCGATCTCGGTCCATTTGGGAAGGATCTCGACCGCTTGCAGAGATTCGCCCGCGTCTCGCCAATTAACGGATTTGACGAATTTTGTGAGTGCCCTCTTCTCGCGAGTCAGGTAATAACGGAACCGCCAAATCAGGTCTTTCTCTTCCGCGGTCAGGTCTTGCGTTGGCTCGTAGGATACAATGTGGTTGAGCTCGTCACGGATCTTGGGATTCGGTTTGAGGTCGCGGTCCATGATGCCCGTGCGGTGGCTGCGAATCAGCCTGCGATGCTTATCCTCGCATGGATTGCCCGTCTGGCCCACCTCCGGATCGTATATCCGAATCACGCCCTCCGCTCCTTCTATACCTGGGCCAAAGCGGACCTCTGGGAGCGGCTTCAGGGTTGCGTTGGCGTTTCCGGGTGCATTTTGGGTGTATGTTGAAATTGGAGGTGGCGGATACTCGTGATCAGACCAGACGATCGGGTGGTCAAATCGCGGAAACTCGATATGAAGCGTGAAGTTTTCGTAATCAATTTCCTCTTCCTCCGAATCGTCCTCCGCGGATGCCGGCTCCCCAGAGGATTTGTGTTTTCTGGCCTGCAGGAGAATCGCCCGTTTTCTCGCAGCCTCGTCGGCATTTATCTTCAGTTTCTCCAGCTGGCGGAAGACCAACTGGTCCATCCAGTCGATCCGGGGGATCTCGCCCATTTCGTGCTTCTTGATCAAGACCTCTACTCGTTCCAGTTCCAGTTCCTCCGGCGACGGTGCCAGTGGATCGGAGCCGGCGGTCTTGCGACGCTTGGGGGGTGGGCTCGACGGCGTGGTCGTTGACGAGAAACCGTCCGCAGCTTTGTGCCGGTAGATCTTGCATTTCTGTCGACCCATCTTCAGCTTTCCGTCCTCATCGAATAGCGAGATCGTCGTCCCGCCAAATGGAACATAATGCCCCCGCGCCCCCTCCCCACCCATCGGCGACAGATCCCATACGGTGATGGCAAGCTGACAGTGCAACGGCGCATCTTCAAGGGACATTGGCATCTGCAGCCACTCATTCCAGGACCTAGCCGTCTTAAAGGTCTTGAAGGCGGTCTGCACAGGGACCCCCAAGGGCTTGGAGTCTGACCATAGCTGTACTGTCACGAACAAATCCGACGTCGGGTCCTGCACAGAGCCAATATGTCGCAGATCCGGTCGTTTCAAAAGCACCGAGAACGGGAGCTGTTTCTGCTTTCCTTCCAGAGAACCACTGTTTGGTCAATGGATAGCGTGACGGGAGATCGAAGGGAGGGTACATACATTCGAACATAGATCGGAAAGTCCACCTGTGTGGAAAGCGCAAAAGTGAAGGCCTCCATGAGGAAGAACTGACTATTTCAGCGCATGTTGGTTGAAGCTTCAATGACGACAGGGAAACGGATCATGAAGTTGGAGATCAAGTGACGATAAGACCAGATAACGCGGGGTCAGCTGACGTCACGTGTCGGGATCGCGTCGCGGAGGAAGTCAGGTGATGTCGCGGTCGGTCATTTCATTGATTCAATTTCATTCATCGATGCGCTCAATCACTCGCTGCGATGCTGGGGCTTGTTTTGTCCTTTGTCCTTTTTTAAGCACTCTTTGAATTCATTGGATCCTGGGGTTACTCTGGCTTTGTGCGCTCCTGTCCCTCTTTTCGCTTTCTTTGAGCCTGGTCTTTGTACCATTGACGCGCCCCATCACGTTTGTCGCTCCGTTTGACACTCGGCATGGCTCGCATTTCCCTTCCCACCCATTCGACGACTCCGTCTTCCTTGTCCCCGGAACCCCGGTCTGATAAAGAGAATCGCCAGTCCCTCAATCTCAGCCGAAAAAGAGATCAGACACAGACGATGGCTCATCCTTCGAATGCGAAACGCGCCCGGTTGGCAACCCGGACATCCAATGCGGGGGGCAGCCAGTCGCAGGTCCAGTCATCTCAGTATAATCGCGATAAGCAGTACTATGATCCGGATCAGGATGAGAAAGAGCGACGGCAGATCCGAAAGGGGCTCCGGGACCTCGCACGGGATCTTCAAGGTAAAGTTCAAGTTATATGGGATGCATTTTATCGGGGCAATAATTAACTTGGGTCTAGATTCCAAGACGGAGTACATGCAAGCGGGGAACCACGGTATTAAAAACACTATCGAAAAGGCGAACGTTTTTTTCCAAAATGTCAAGCAGACCTCCGACGCGACGATCGATTCCCGTCTCCTGGTCAGCGCCGCCGATTTATCGTACAAGAAGACCGCACAACTCGTCCTGGGGGATACTGCCACGGGGATCGATGTCGATGAGTTCGTCTCCAAGTGCATCGCATTCATGCGCCAGGGCCCGGCAGACCAGGCCGCCCCGAGCACGCAGCGTCGACGCAGAGGTCACACCCAAGTTGACCCGAACGACAGTGATGACGACCAGGGGGATGCGATGAACTGGGACTGGTTGGGACGGGCAGCCTGCTTTCGCCACAATGCCCGCCCGGCGGTCTCCGGCTTCCTTCTGGGCCCGCTGTCGGTCCAGAAGCGTACCCGGCAAGTCACGCAGCGACGGGCACGCGAGCGCATCGATCCGTCGCAGGCGGTCCGTCCGCAGGAGCTCCGGGAAGAAGACTTGGATGGGCAGAAGAGTACGAATTTGACGACCATGTGCGCCGACATCAACAAGCTGCTGGCGGCCACGCAAAAACGCGGCCAGGATACTGTGGAGGAGCACCTGTCGCAGCTGGCAGAAATCCCGCCGGACGAAGTGGTGCAAGACCTCATGGCTAAGCACCACGTCGCAGATGATGGCGGCGTACCGCTCTTCAACTTTTGCATCAACCCAAGATCGTTCGGACAGACCGTGGAGAATCTATTCTACGTCAGCTTTCTGGTCCGGGATGGCACAGTTGGTATTGCAGCGGATAGCCGTGCACTGCCTACATTGCGTGAGTTTCTCTCGTATCCAGGAGGGTTGCAATCTATTTTTGTTAGAGATACTGACCGGGTTATAGATGCGGCGAAACCCTACGCTCCCAGTGAAGCGCAAAGAATGGGAATTCAGAAACACCAGTCCGTATTTTGCTTAGACTTTGACACCTGGCAAGATTTGATCGACGCGTATGATATCAAGGAGTGTATCATCCCACATCGCCAAGAGGAGGAGCCCGCAACGTCGGGGCGTGGATGGTATGGTTAGATGCGCTCGTTTTATTGTGCAGTGATGTTGTGATACCCTAAATGATTTCTCTTTACGACTTTCTTACAATTTAAAATGAAGTTGATTTCTTTACTTCTGTCGCTGTCAAAACCTGGCTGCCATGTTGGATACTTGTGCTCTTGGTACTAGGAGCACGAGAGTCGGTGCGCAATGATGAGGCGCGTAGGACGATCTTGTTCTTGGTCAGACTACGTTTATGGTCAACTCAACACATGAATTAGATGTCACCGGTATTGCTAGAATGGTTCTTGCACGAAAGACGTGGGGAGTGAGTACTGAGCGTGTCTCTTCGCAGGGCTATAGTCGAGCATGCCCTAACCTGAGTTCACTTCTTATTTGAAGCATTTTCCCTGCCCTTTCTCTCTATCTTGTCTACACCATTCATCGCAAAACACATAATAGCATGCTATACTTTTCTTTGTTCTAACCCTTAACCATTCACAGCTTATCAAGACCACTTACAATACAGGTTACTGCTTGCAAAATCGTATAACCTACTATAAACCGCCTACTCACCATAACCAGCAGAAAACAACCTACCAACGCAACTCATGGCGAAAAAGCCTAGCAAAACAGTACCATAAGCGAACTGGGGCCGAAACGCTCTTTCTGGCTTAGCTATTCTCGATATTCGTCAGACAACCCTGTAGCCCCCACTCCTAGTACAGTTAAACAACGATAAGAACAAGTCATCGTCACTTATAAAGCCTCCCAGTCCCTCCTACATCCCTCGTAATCTCATCCACCGCAATCATGGATCTCCACGCCAACCTCCCTGTCATCGACTACGCAGTCCTAACTGCTACCGACCACCAAGGCAATCGCACCCCCAGCGCCCTCAGCGAACGCCATCGCCTCTTCACAGCCCTGCGCGACACAGGCTTCACCTACCTCCAACACCCCGGCCCTACCACCACTGTAAATACAACACAACACCCTCTTCGACCTCTCCCAGCGCTTCTTCTCCAAGCCCCTGGATGAGAAACTGCGCATCGCAGGCCACCCAGACAAAGGCCGCGGCCCAAGCCAGGGCTACTCAAACCCGCAGCATCTAGCAGCCAACACAGCACGCTCCGACCTGAAAGAGTTCTTCGGCATGTACCGCGACGACGACACCGATCGGCCCAATCAGTGGCTGCCAGACGCGGACTCGCAAGCCCTACGCGCCGGTCTAGTCCACTTTTTCGACTCGTGCCAGGAGGTCCTCGTGAGCTTGTTGGCGGCTCTGGCGGAGGAGGTCGGCCTCCCGGATGATGCGCTGCGTTCGTTGGTCGACGATAGGAACCACTTCGTGGCTTGCTTGAGGTATCCTGCTGTTGGGGCGGAGGCGTTTGCGACGAGGACGCGTGCGGTACCGCATACAGATTATGGGTGTTTGACGCTGTTGTTTAATGATGAGGCGGGCGGGCTGCAGGTTAGAGGGGTGGATGGGGAGTGGAGGTATGTTCCGCGGAGGGAGGGGTGTGCGGTTCTGAATGGTTGGTTCTGTTCTTTTTTCTACCTTGTTTCTTGGATATCCTATGTTGCCTCCATGGGTTATGCATGGAGTGGGGAATAAAGGCTAATAAGTATGAAATAGTGGGCGACCTCCTCTCCCGACTGTTCAACGGCCTTCTGCCGTCCACTATGCACCGTGTCGTTGAACCGCCTGTTGTTTGCGATTCCCGTGTACCTGATCGGTACTCGATTGCGTTCTTTGCGCACTTCAATGCCGATCTGCTGGTGAAGCCGTTGGAGGCGCTTGTGTCGGAGGCTCACCCGGCGAGGTTTGAGCCGGTCGTCGCGGGGGAGCATGTAAAGGCGCGTGTGAGGCAGCTGCACGTTGCGGGGAATAGTCTTCGTGAGGAGGGGGCAGCTGCTCATGCTTGAGTGGAGGCGCGTAAGCTATTTTATGTGTTATATCAAGTGTATATGATATAGCGGTGTGGTAGTGGTCTCGTTATGTACCTAGTATCTCTTGGTTGGACATGAGAGGCACAGAAGAACGGTCTCCTTGGGAGAATACTTGGATTACTGCCAGTTTCAACCTGGCTCATATAGAGGTGGATATTCTAATAGAACGTAGCAATGAGATATTTGTATGAAATTAGTCAATGGTGCTGTAGCTATTCCCTGCCATATCACGTATAAATAGGGCTATCCAAATGGAGACATCCAAGACCACGTAGATTCACACAGTCGGCACATATCCAGCCACCATATCCTGTCCAAACGGAGAGATTTGACACAACTGCTTCAGCTCCCTGCGATTGATCTTAAACCCCGTCGTCGGAAACTGCGCCAGACAACGAACGCCCCCAGTCAAGCGCTGCAGCCCCGTCAGCCTCTGGTTCGCAAAGTGCAAAATGTCCCGCTCCAGCCTCTTATCCCCAGTACCGCTATGCCCAGGATTGGGAATCATAAACGCCGTCGGCTCGTCCAGCTGAGTGAAGTCATTGCGCATGCCCATCACGACCACTCTCGCCACCGCCGGATGTTCAAAGACAACACTCTCGAGCTCCACAGCCGAGATATGCGTACTGTACCCACCACCCATCTTCAATAGCTCCTTGATGCGATCCATAATAAACACATTACACTCCTTATCGAGGTACCCGTAGTCACCCGTGTGGAACCACCCGTCCGCGTTGAAATCCGCATTCGCCGCCTCGTTGCCCCTGTACCCGCGATACCGACACAGCTGGTTTCACACGAGATAGTAGTGGACGAACCTCTTATATCTGACATGATATCCACTAGGTGATTGAATATATATTCTGCCAGTACACCCATATAATATCTGTAACTAATTAGAAGCTCTTCGCGAGTTACTCTGGCAGAGACAGAGCCTGGGAGAACTTAGGGCATCTCCCTAGGGCTTTAGGTGTGACTCGAACCAAGGGTGCTGCTAGACAGAGTTAGTAGAAAATACAGTCTGATACCAGAGCATGTAGATTTAACTTGTGTAATTAGTGTGCTAATCCACCATGGAAATATAGAGACTCGACACAGTGAGGATGCTCGCAACCTCATCCAGGCAGCAAAAAGAGGGCATGCTACACCGCTCGGTCTGCCGGCAATATTACCTTATCTCCGCACCGCCTTTCAGTTTAGAACGAGCACTGAGTGACGTCACTAGTAGTCTGGATCATCCCATCCGGGTTTCATCCTGGTCTTTTCGTCAATCGCAACCTTTTAAATGCCATCGTTGTTCATAATCTCATCAAATAGCGCGTGATTACGGATATGTGCCTACGATCTGCTCGAAGTGATGATAATCCGAGCAACCACTCTTATATACAACTGATATAGTCACCAATCTGGATCAGTCTTTCCTGACTACTACACACGAAGCGCATCGCAAAAAGCACACGGGTTAGCGCCACCCAACAAAATGGCCCCTCTCGTCCCTCACAATCCTTCTGAGTTGATGGTGATCCGCAATGTCACCTCCGACGTGATCACCATGAGTTTACCCTTTGCGCGATTCGGACACCTCCGATTCGGCAGTCGCGGCACACTAGGTACTACGGACTTTCCATCTGCGAGAAAGAGATGAGGAACAAGCTAACGCAAATACCACAGTCAAAATGTCATCCGGTGCCGTGGCCGTCTTCTCCCCCGTCAGCCTCACCCCTGAAGTCCGCGAAGCGGTCACCTCCCTTGGCGGGCGCGTAGGCTACATCGCCGCCCTGGATATGGAGCACCACATCCACCTCTCCACCTGGAAAGCAGCGTACCCCGACGCGCAGATCATTGCCCCCGAGGGCCTCTGGGAGAAGAGGCAGGCGACCCGTGTGTACAAGGACGACCCAGCGGCACGCTTCGAGCACATCCTCACGCCGGGCCGGCGCAGCATCACGCCGGAGTTCGACGCCGACTTTGACACGGAGTACGTGCATGCGCACCGGTCGCGAGAGCTGGTGTTTCTGCACCGGCCGTCGTGCACGCTTATCGAGGGCGATCTGCTCTTCAATTTGCCGGCGCGTGAGCAGTACAGTCGCGCGGATCAGAGCCCCACGGGTGGGATCCTGACGAGGATGGTGATCCCGTTTTTGTCAACGGAGCCGTCGTCGACGTGGCAGAGGATGTTTGTGCGCTATCTGCTGTCGGCGGACACGAAGGCGTTTGCCCAGTCGATGAGGCGCATTGACGGGTGGGAGTTCAATCGGCTCATTCCGTGCCATGGGGACGTGGTGGGGAATGGAGCGAAGGGGGTATTTCGATCTGTGATGGATGGGTTCTTGACGGGGGATTTGAATATGAAATAGTTTTATGATTGTTTTATTGTACATTATTTAAGTGATATTTGATGAATGGAAAGAATACCATACGCTTGGTACCTAGAGTAGCATTCAGGGGAGAAAGAACGGATCAACTGTCCACTACCTCCAATTTGAAGAGTAAATACAGCCAGTCCTGACAACTTGACATTGCTGAGATATTCAAAAGTGATGCTGACATTGTAAACGGCTGCCTTGAACAAAACCATCCAGCACAGCCCCTCTGCAAGGTCAACAAGCGTGAAGACGATCCATCCGAAGTCAGGACTAGACTCATGGAACCTTAATCGCAGGGTCTATAAAAGGCCAAACCGCAAGAAAATTTTATAGAAGAAAATAGCCACCAAAGGCAAGTTTCGATATCGACATGGTAGAGAAAGTTCATCTAGTTTAGTTTTTCTTTTCTTCTCTGTTCTTTCCTGTATGGCTGTGTTTAGGTCTACTATAGACCCTCTGACGGAAATTACAGCCTTCGTTGGTGGATCGCAATAGTATCCATATGGTCAGAAAAACAGTAGATACTGCCTAGAATGTTCCAATTAAACTCAAACTGTACGCGACATCGCAGCCACAGAATGGTTGACAAATCTCGATGCCGCGCATCAGGCATCACTATTTAGGGCTGATCGGACTGGTCAGCTGATCAGTATACAATGACGTCACGGTATCAAACTTCATCCCTTGAATCAACAATTCCTTGCGCAAGAATATCCTGGATCGATCAGAATGACATTCTCCAGATGTATGCAATGGACATGCAAGGATGTCCTGTCCCGTCCTCGGGCTGTGTTTGCCTCTCGTAAGTTTCATTTCAGACTTCGTCCACATTGAAGGTCCAACCGCTGATCATGCACCAACAAGGCAGGCAGCAGCGAATTTCTTGGCTGTGACTATTGAGCTACCTGTTCCCCATCCTGCCTAGTGAGTTGGATCCCGGTGGGGAAAGATATCCCCGATCGTCACTGGCTTGAAAAATTGAGACCAAGGGATCCTCAGCTAGTCGCCAGCTGCTGACGTCCTAGGCCAGTCGACGTAAGATGGTCCAAGTCCAAAGATGGGACGAAATCGGTCGCACAGGCTAAGCCACCGGGGAAGACAGTAAGGGAGTTTGGACCGCAGACACCGCCAATACCAACAATGCCAACAATGCCAGCGAATGCGCCTCCGACGTGTGACGCTCAGCGATCGGTGTCAATCGTTACCTAGGCGGGATCGGCCAGAGTTCACGCCCAGGCGTTGGGCAGGCCCCGTGGGCCAATCGTGTGGATCTGGACCGTGTGATGATGGAAACAATCAGGGAAAAAATTGAAAAAGCGCAGTAGATCATAGGAAGCTTGTCCTGGACTTAAGTAGTCCACTTCCCTCTTTGCCGGGTCATTGTTTGTTTGTTTTTTTTCCCCTTGTCTGCTTCCCTCCGGCTATTTTTGAAGCAATTTGTTGTGTCGATATCACTACTACTACTACCACCACCACTACTCCCCCATTATATTGTTTGATTCACCTTTTGTTGAGAGCTCATCCTCACCATGCCTGTGCTCTCCCGTATCGTGTCGATCGCCTTGCGCGCGGTTGAAATCATCTGCGGCGCGGTACGTACTAAACACCTGCCGGCTAGCCCCATCACCCACTAACGTGCAGTAGATCGTGGCTGGTATCATCGGCTACTATCTTAATTCCTTCGACAAACTGGATCCGTGGCCACAGGCTCGGTGGATCTACACTGAGGTGGTCGCCGCCGTATCGATCATCCTTGGTTTGCTCTGGCTGATCCCTTGTTCCTTCGGTTTCTTCTCCTGGCCCTGTATGTTGTGTACCCTTCCGACGTCCATGGATAGTTTGCTCATGCGATCGATCTAGTCGACGTCATCATCTCGTGCGCCTGGTTCGCCGCCTTTGGTATCCTCGTCGACGCCATCCACAAGTTCAGCTGTGGGAGTATCTGGCACTGGGGAGGCATCACCCATGGGGATTCGTGCGGTCGCTGGAAAGCCGCCGAGGCCTTCAGCTTCATTTCCGCCTGCGTGTGGATGGTGTCTGCCATTGTGGTATGTTCTTCTCCACCCATCCATCTGCCTATCTATTCGCCGGTATATACTCACACTCACCAGGGCATTTGGTTTACCTTCCGCACCCGCCGTTCCAGTGGTCTCCGCTCTGCCGTTTAAACCAGTCTCTGGACCGCTCGATATCGGTGACGGTTCTTGCTAGTCGCCTCTTGCAAGACCGTCCACCATCCACCATCCACCAATAACCCCACGCTCATTGATCCAATCTAATATTTGCGGGTCTTGCACCCTGACGCCACAGGAGCCGCTCCTTTCGTGGTATCCGCTTCATCGCATTACCAGGACATGGGTGTTGACACGGGAAACGACGTGATGATTCTCTTAATACTAATACGGATACCCAGTCGGCGTGTTGAAGATTCATGTTGTAGTCGCTCGTTTTGTTAGATATGACTTGATTAGAACTGTATATTGACCCCATTGTCATATCGTCGTTCACCATAGACCATAGATTCAATCAATGAAGTAGACAGTTTCCTGATCCGGCAATGGACGGGCCCATCGCCGATGACTAAGCCGATCGTCCGGACTCCGAGTCTCATCGCGCTCTCTTTCCGTCTCCTGTCAATCCTTCTCTTGAATCCCCTCGTGAGTTGAACCATCATGGTCGGCAAGCGCAAAAGGTCGAGTTCCCGAACGCGGGTTTCGGTCGAAAAGACTCCGCGCGCCACCCAGGAGTATACGCTACAGAGTCTCTCCCCCGAGGACAACAGCCGTCCCAGTGCCGACTCCGCGCGGGTCCCCGACGATGAACCACTCCTACCCACGGCCAGCGTCCCGCATCCGTCGTCGGGGTCGAACCTGGCGCAACCGCCCGCACGATTCTCCTGTACACTGTCGGGCATCTGGGCGTGGATGCAGGGACCTCCGCAGCCGCAGAAGTATCACATCACCCCATGGTTTCGCCGGGGACAAACCGCCCCCGGTCGTCTGATTGACCGGTATTTTCGCACTACCAAGGCCAAGGCGGCGCTGCTGCTGGCCTGTCTGCTCCTTTGGAGCATCGCCTTTCTCTCCATTTTGCACCAGTCGGTGGCCGGCCAGGAGATTCCGGGGTACGGGCGCCCGGTCAAGCTCTCCTGCGAGGCGCGACTCTGGACCAATGGCACCGACTGCGGTCTGGACGGCGACGCTTGCCGCCCCTTTGAGAAGGGCGCGTTCGCGTTCCGGTGTCCGGCCAGCTGTGCCGAGGCGATGGTGCTGGAACCCTATTTTATCGGCCCGCGGGAGATCAACTACAAGAGCCTCGTCATCGGGGGCGCCCCTGAAGGCAGCGATCCCACCGATCACGGTGTCTACCGAGGCGACTCGGCCATCTGTCCGGCGGCGGTGCACGCTGGCATCGTGAGCAACGCGCGCGGTGGATGCGGGGTTCTTCAGCGCACCGGCGAGCATAGTGGCTTCCCTGCCGTCGACAAGAACGGCGTCCCGAGCACGGATTTCCCCTCCAACTTCCCGCTCTCGTTCACCTTCAACACGGATAACGCCTCCGCAGCGCGCTGCTCGGACCTCCGCTGGCCGCTCTTCACCTTCACGCTGGTCGTAACAACGGTTCTCTCCCTCTTCATCACCTCCCCGGCCGCCTTCTACGCATCCATGTACTTTATCATCTACTTCCAGGTCGCCCTCTCCTCCGACCCGGTCTACTCACCAGACTACTACGAAGTGGTCTCGATCGCTCTCGGCCGGCTCCTCCCCTGCGCCTTCGTCGGCTTCGCCATGTACTACTTCTGCGTGCGGTACACGCTCACCGACCTCGAGGCCCATTGGGACAAGACGGTCCTGTGGCTGGGGCCCTGCTGGGTTGGCGCTCTCAACACGGACACGTTCGACAAGATCCCCATCTCGCGGCTCACGCCCCACGACATCGAGCAGCAGCCGGGCGCCGTCCCCGCGCTCCTCATCATCATCGCCATCCTCATCACCATCGTCCTGACACAGGCGCTTGCCTTCCGCAACGAAGGCCGCATGCCGCGCATGCTCGCCCTCTACGGCCTACTAGTCGGCGGCGTCCTCGCCCTCGTCGCCGTCCCCAACATGAACCTCCGCATCCACCACTACATCCTCAGCCTGCTCTTCCTCCCCGGCACCACGATGCAAACGCGCCCCTGCCTCCTCTACCAGGGCCTCCTCGTCGGCCTATTCATCAACGGCATCGCCCGCTGGGGCTTCGACAGCATCCTCCAGACCCCCGGCCACCTCCTCGACGGCGGCCAGCTCGGCGGCATCCAGCCGCACATCACACCGCCGGTCATTCCATCCGCCCACAGCATCTCGTTCTCCTTCCCGGATCTGGCCCCGGAGGCCGACGGCATCAGCGTCCTCGTCAACGACGTCGAGCGCTTTCACCAACTCAAGGCTGACGACGGCCACGTCGCGGACTTCAACTGGACGCGCCGCAGGGACGGCGACCCGGAGTTTTTCCGCTTCGGCTACATCCAGCTCAACGCGCTGGGCGGCGTCTGGTATCAGGATTTCACCAAGCCGGTGACGTGGGATGTTGAAGGGGGTTGGAACCGCTCTGCTCCGGTTGTGGTGTGATTGGTCCGTAGATGGGCTGTGTATCAACGTGTGTACATATTGTTTAGACAGTGGTTGGATAGGTGGCTAGTTGCCGCTGGTTGTATATTTATTGTTCTGTGCGGCATGAGCGTTGGATTTATTTACGCAATGTAGTGTAGTAGTCGTAGCAATGCAGTAACAATACCGAGGCCACCAAAATAGGTACCTACCTCGTAATATCACACAACCAACCATGAATGCGATAAACACTTCATCAACAAAATATATACCTACCTAACATAGCCACCAAAGAGCTAGTCTAGGTCCTTCTAATTCCACTAAAATACACTCTATCCACTCTTCTATCTATGAATGCGATACACAAGTAACACTACAGCATCACCCGCTATAAACACAGTCCCACGCTTTCAAAACCAAAAGGCAACACCAAGACCAGGTAAAATCAAACCATGGAAAACAAAGTCTCCATCACGTCTTCCCGTAACCGTCACACTCCACCTGTACAATCTCCTGCTGTCCACCAGCCCCGACGACCAGCGCCGTCAACTGCCCGCCCTTGACGCACGCGCTGTCCAGGCCTTTGGTGTACCTTTTCAGCGAGAGGGAGCTCTTTGAATCGTGGCCGTAGATAATGGTCGTTGTAACATCATCATCCACCTCTCCGTTGGCACTGTACTTGGCGTGCATGGCAGATTGGTGCTTGTTATACACCTTTTCTTTCAGTTAGCAGGACCATATAATATATACCCACAGCGATATCAATCACGAGAACAGAAGAGAAATAAATACCTTCGCCCACTTCTCCCCCTTGCCCCTCTTCGAACTCGGCTCCCTCGTCTCAGGATCAATAGCCAACATAGTCATCACACTCTCCGGGTCTTGCTTCTCCAGCTCCACACCCGGCACAACGCCCCCATGCACAACAGCTACCTGGCCCATACCAGGGACGCGGCCGATCTTCAATATCACAGGACATGTCTCTAGCCACTGCACGTGGTCGTCTCTGAGAGCCATTGCGAGTTGGCTATCGCGCGCGAAGTGCTCTTTTTCTTCTACAGTTTCTTCTTCGTCGACTGCACCACTCGCAGAGGTCAACTTGCGCCGTAATCGCAGGATACGGTCTTCGTGGTTCCCTCGCACACAGGACGCGGAGTACCTCCGGGCGAGGTCGACTGTGCCTAGGCTATCGGGTCCTTTGTTGATGAGGTCGCCTGCCAGGATGAGGTGGTCGTTGTCTGGGTTGAAGGAGACCTTTTGGAGGAGGCGTTCCACTGGTGTATTTGAACGGGTTAGGATTTTGTTTTTAATATATTGGGGGCAGAGAGATATGAAAATGCGGGGATGGAGATGGGGTAGAACGCACGCTCATCCCGACATCCATGCACGTCGCCCACGAACACCAACCGTCGTGAGCTGTTTGCCTCGCCGGTGGCTGTGATATTGTCACCCGGTGGTAACAGTGTCGGGTCCAATGTCTTCACGAGGATGAGGTTGTCGTGCGCAGACTGCGTGTGTGCCTCAGTGGGGGTGTTCTGCGCGTCCGAGTCCATACTGATATTGGGTACCGGTTGCAGCGACGGCGAGAGCGCGAGCTTCCGTCCTATCAGACATGCGAGCACAACGATCAAGTACGCTGTCAAGAGGCGCCACAGCTGTGGTACCATGTGAGGGTGCGTTCTGATCTTCTCGTTTTTCTTCTTGTGTGGGATATCTACTACAGCAGGTTGATCCAAATTCTGGTTGTATGTGGTGTAGAGCTGGGTGGAGTATCGGCTGATAAGCGCACGGACTTGCTGTTCCCGGGATAGTGGCGGAATCGCTGATTCAATGTATGACCGGTGTCAATGGATAGCGCTCCATCTCTTGGAATTCTGGAAATATCTATAGAGAACCTCGCATTGGTTCTCCTGACTCCTGACCACAAAATCGGTTTGTTCCTCGACTGATTCTGGTTGGCAGAGAATGACGTCGAGATCGGCATTACGCAGGGGCGCTAATCCAAATCCGGCTAGATCGACACGAGGTCCAGATCTAGG
The DNA here is from genome assembly GCA_023619815.1 of Aspergillus neotritici. Lineage (NCBI taxonomy): Eukaryota > Fungi > Ascomycota > Eurotiomycetes > Eurotiales > Aspergillaceae > Aspergillus > Aspergillus neotritici. The sequence continues at coordinate 115,324 of JALZYL010000034.1, read as the reverse complement.
TATGCACGTGACTGTCCGCTATCAACAACAAGTCGATTCGACGTGATGGTTGGTCTTTCTTATTATTATGACCATGGGGGGGAGACAACGATGCTCTCTGCTGGAAGAAAACGAGTCTTTTCATTTTTGTATCGGTCCTCTACCGTCAGAAGACCAATCAATCGTGGCTTAGCTGGTCTTCGCTCGTCCAAGCCGCGCGTCTTCCCGAGTTCTGGATGGGATGATATCGACCCTTCCTGCGTGCTAGAGGAAGAGACTATTCCCACCTACAAACCGGAGAGATTTTATCCAGCTCATATTGGTGAGGTCTTGAACCAGCGGTACCAGATAGTGGGCAAGTTAGGATATGGATCTAGTGCGACGGTGTGGCTTTGTCGGGATTTATGGTAAGAGGAGTTGGCTACAATGGCTGTTCACGATCTAACAGGGTAGGGGCCACTGTTTTATAACATTAAAAATATACACCGCGCTGGCATCTCCGAGTCGAGAGATTGGCGTGTATAATCATCTGAATACCGTCCAGTCCGACCACGCGGGGCAATCATGTCTACGGCCGTTAACTGACATCTTCCACACCCGGAATCCAGATGGCCATAGAATGCACACTTGCCTAGTGCATCCACCGTTGGGAATCAGCCTTGACCAGCTCACCCCGCTACTGCCAGGTCAAGTCATGACCAGTGCCATGGTGAGGACAACCATGAGAAATGTCCTGGCCGCTCTGGACTTCCTCCACACAGAGGCACAGGTCATACATACTGGTTAGCCTTGGTTTCATTGCAAGAGAGTCACCTCAGCTCGAAGCCCAATGAAGCTAATACCGTAGACCTCCAACCGAATAACATGCTGCTTGGAATCAAGGACGATTCGATCTTATCCAATTTCGAGCAGGCCGAATTCGATGCGCCCATTCCGCGGAAGACCCTCGAGGATCGTACGATTTACCTCTCACGACCCCTCCCCATCTCGTTTGGAACGCCCATTCTCTGCGATTTGGGCGAAGCTCGAGTGGGCACTGACCGGCAGTGGGGTGATGTTATGCCTGATGTCTACCGCGCCCCGGAGGTTATCCTGGACATGGCTTGGGATTTTAAGGTCGATATCTGGAATGTCGGAATGGTGGTAAGGCCATGGTCTATGAGATCTCACTGTGGATTTAAAATTGATATTGAAGCTGACAGTATCCAAGATCTGGGATCTTCTGGAGCGTCACCATCTGTTTAAGGCTCGGAATCCTGATCGTAGATTAGATGATGCATATCATCTCGCCGAGATACACGCGCTCCTAGGGTGTCCTCCCCGCGAGTTCCTCGCCCGAAGCGAGAACAGTCTGCGATTTTGGGATGAAAATGGTTGGTACAGTCTCTTCTCGCGATATACTACGGCTCCCATTGATGGTTCGAAATTTACATGTAGGCAAATGGATAGGGGCAGCACCCCTACCGGATTATGACCTCCAATCCCGGGAAGACAAACTCCACGGTGATGAAAAGCAAGACTTTCTTCGCTTTCTCCGACGGGCCCTATGCTGGTTGCCTGAAGAACGGGCCACTGCCAAAGAGCTTCTCTTTGATCCTTGGATGATGCATGGTCTCCGTCTCAAGAAGCCCGCGGATGGCGATGGCTAAGCACATGGACATGGCGGGCTGGGTGATTTGAGATCTGGAATAATCCGCTAAATACGGGCTGAGAGTACATCAGTGCCTGACAGGTGCGTCTGATGCGTTAGAACGGGTGCCTTGGGATCTTCCAGTAGAGGCATAGCTAGACTCTATTACATGTCGTCTGACCTTTCATCGTTCTCTTTCAGTAGAAAGACAATCCCAGACTGCGCCAGTTTCAACATAAAGCGGTATTGATGGCAGATATCGAGATGGAGATCAGACTTGACTGGACACTATATCATATACACCTCTCTATACTAGTACTGTCAAATCACGAAGCGAGAGCCAGATGGCAGATAAGCACCATGTCTATACATTGTATCATACATCAAACTCGTTAAATCACTAATCTCATCACAGATCCTTTTCATACGCCTCCAACTCCTTCCGCCGAGCATTGACCTTCTCAATCACGCTCTGGTCATACATCTCCTCCACCGTCTTATCACCCAGCAACACGTTCTTCTCATGGCGCGCCGCTTCTTCCTTCGTCATGCACACGAGATCCTTCAGCTGGATCGGGACGTACTTCTGTCCCTCCTTCTCCCATTCAGGATCCGGACCAAAGCCCCTCGCCGGTCGCTGCCAAGGGACAAGCGCGGGCTTGCTAGGCAGACCCGTCACCACGCTCTTCCCGTGGTAGATCTCGTCCAGGAGGTATCCGACGTCGTCCCTCGTGAGCGGCAAGCGCAGTCCCACCACCTGGTGGCCCACCTGCAACCGGGCCAGGCGCTCGTGCAGGCCCTGCAGAGTGCCCAGCACGCTATCGTAGACCTTGTCGCGGCCCTTTCCGCCCAGGCTATAATCGATCGGGTATTTTGCCAAGTCGCAGATAACGTGGTTGGCAAGCGTGTACCCAAATACAGCCGGCAGGGTCCCAAGGACAGGTAGGATGCGCGCCCGGAAATCCGGCAGCACGCTGAGCTCCCCGACCTCGCCCTTGGAGAACTCCTCCGCTGACAGGGGGAGAAGGCTGGCTTTGCCGGGGGCGGACCGCTCCGTCGAGAATACAACGGGGATGCCCGTGCTGACGCCGAGTGCCTTCAGGCGCCGTCGCGTGCTGCGCGACAGTCGGTCGTCGGTGCCGGCCGAGATGTCGGCCACCGTGACGCGCGTGGGGTCCGACTTGCATCCGGCGCCCATGGACGAGATCACGGGGATCGAGTGTTGGTGGCAGTAGTGGAGCAGCTCGACCTTGGAGCCGATGTTGTCGATGCAGTCCAGCACGTAGTCCGGTTTCCGGCCCTTGTCGCTGTCATCCATGCTCCACGGGGCTAGGAGGTCCTCCGCGGCGGATCCGTTGAAGAGCTCGTTGCGACAATCGAACCGCACCCACGGGGTGATCTGTTCCAGTCTCCGGCGGATGCAGTGTACCTTTGGTGTTCCCACGTCGGCGAGCGTGGCGACGGCGTGTCGGTTCAGAGAGGATAGGGTGACCTGGTCGAAGTCGATGAGCCGGACCTTGGCCGCGCCCGACCGTGTCAAAGAAGCCACAGCATGCGACCCGACACCGCCGCAGCCGACCACGATGATAAACGACGACCGGAGTTTCTCGAGGCCTTCGTCGCCGAGGAAGACACGGTTGCGCGCTAGCTGTTCAAGGATAAGATCTGGGCGATGGAAATGCTGGTTAGCGGCTGGAACCACATAGTGCACAAAGCGGAGATGCCTCCTTTACCATCATCGTAGTCCCCTTCTTGTGCCCTGCGTGCAAGAGCCGCGCTGCGTTCGTCCTCTTTGCTCATGTGCGTGGGCGCAGTCCCATACTCGGTGAGTGGTTCGGCATGGTGGCGCTCATTGATTTCGGGGATAGAAGCCTTGAGGCCTTTGACCGCTTCCTTCCGGCGATACGTCTGGTATCCTAAGATTGCGCCTGCAACTGCGGCGCCGGAGAGCACAGCGGTCGCCGCCAGTTGCGACTGGTGGGTGTTGGCGTGACGCTGAATCCAGGAAGACATTCTTCACTTGTTCCTCCAATTTCGACACGGTTAATTCAAAAAAGCTGTAGCGTGGTCAGACCTCCGACAATCAGCATTCAAGACGGTATCCGGTACAATAGAGGTCTTACCATCATGTATTCTGGTCCAACAGCCATCAAAATGTACAAATGACGAAATCGCAGTTTCGGTCCGGCCCAGCGAATGCCCGAAAATGATAGGCGGTCACGTGCACGGACACTCATGAAAATGCGTCACTTGGCGAATTTCCCCTGTTGTCTTCTCTGCAACACAAACGTACGTCGCACGCTGCAACGCCAGGTATTTCGCGCCCTCCACATAGCCAATTCGTGATGTATGAATAACTGACGGAGACTTAGCGCGGAGAGGTACGCTTCTAGTCTCAATGACGATAAACAACACAAGAGCATCTCATGACACCTGTATTGGAAAAAACAAAGGCAGTGGACTTCATCCTTCGGGAGCTCTCGCAATCGAATGGAAGAAGACACTAGCTGCAGCGTGAATGATTGGGAATGAACAGAGATCTTAGGGATTAGTCAAGCTATAATTGCTTCTCTGCATGGCGTTGTTGCGACGCACTCGTATATGCGTGAAGTATGTATGGGGGGAATAGGATAGATCCCGCCGTCCTCTTAATGTCGTGGACTGGGAGTCATATCTTCCCCCCTGTATGCTATCGCAGAAGGCTGTTCTCCTTGTGGTCAACGCAAGGAGAGGATATGCACATGCACAGTCAGATCGACCTGCTGAACCTTCTTACTCGCCTTTGTTTACATTGCATATAGTCACATGCTGCCTGCTTTGCTTACCTATCTAGCCCACTCATACACACCTCCCCCTTACCATTCCAACCGAACCCTCGAATCCCAGCCAAATGATGACAAGAATTCTCTCCGAGGCGTCAATTGCTCCATATGTCACTCGCGAAGTAACGATGTCGAGCAGATCAATGACGAGAGAACAATACAAAGGTAGTTTTCAATCTGACTTGGCAGGTCGATTTGAGCATGCTGGTTCCTTCCCCCCCATATTCATTACTCGTTGCTGGTTGACCACAACGGCAATATTTACAGGATACATGTATCTAAGCCACTAGATTTAACTCGCAATCCAAACTCGTTTGACCCGACTTCCATCATCTATCGTACCCTTTCACTACTCGAGTTCAAGCCTGTTGTTTCACATATAATACTAACCGCGCACCACCTTGCAAGGCTTCTTCCTCTCCCAGCCACCCCACAGCCCATAGCACACGCAGTCGCCCAGTGACGAGGTGAATCCAAAAGCCAAAGTTGTATGGTATCCGGCCTGCGCTTAGGCGCTTTCACATCGGCCTGGAAACCCGTGAGAACCTGAGAGCTAATCTGAGGGCGATTGCATGTGTTATTATCATTCTTCTTCCTCTTATCCGTACTCCCCCGTATTTGATATTTATTAGGTATTGGAATGACTGTTACGTAGATGTTGTTTCTAGTCATGTGGGTTTAAAATATGTAATTAAGAACATGGCTTTCGTTTTATCCATAAGTAAAGCCAGGAATTCGCTTCAACCCGACGAAGGAAGAAAGAAAAGTCCGACCAAAAAAGGGGCAAAATAAGAAAATAAAAGAAAACGAACAACCGATCAGTCAGAGAGCAGCCGACAGCCCCCTAATGCGCACAGTCGACTTGTCCCCCGAATCATTGCCCATATCCAGCCCCGCAACATACATACACCTCTTCCAGGACCCCTGCCTCCCACAGTTCGCGTAGAACACCATCCTGGACCCGTCCGCAGCAACCGTAGCACCCCCGGGCGCTTTGAGTCCGAAATCGCCGGTCTTGAGCAGTGCGCGCCGGGCGCGGGTATACGGGCCGCGCAGGGTCTCGGCGAATGCATACTTCACGTCATGATACTTCGACGAGTAGCAATGTGATGAGAAGAGCAGGAAGTATCGCCCGTGGGGCGCACGGACGATATTCGGGGCCTCGATGACCGGACCGTCGTCTTTCGTGCTGTGCAGGATTTCGACAGCGGCACCCATGGGGGTTACGCCGTCGGGGCCTAGCTCTTGAAGAAGTATCCGGGAGACCGGATTCTTCCCGGTGCCGCAGCCGCCACTCTGACCGTTCTCTTGGTACACGACGTACAGCGAACCGTCGGTGTCGCGGAAGGGGGATGGATCCCTGGCGCTGCCGCGATTCTGGGGACAGGTGAGAGGCGCCGATTCTGGGTGGAAGGGGCCGACTGGGTCGGTGGATGAAGAGACAGCGACCCCGATACAATGGTGATGGGGCCGGGTCTTGTGCTCGCCCGAATAATAGAGGACGAATTTGCCGTCATCCTATAGCGAATTAGACTATGCAGACAAAGCTCTATGGTGGGAGGAGGCTACTTACGCGTTGGATCACGTCGGGGGCTCCCTGGTTGATTGCCTCCTCCCAGTCGCCGAGAATGGGCAGCGCGTCATGGCCCAGTTTTCTGTGCCAGACGACGAAGTCATCCGACGTAGCGACGGGAACATGCACAGCGTTTGCAACGCCTGTCCCCGTGTCTGAGCCGTACGCGAACCAAGTCCCGTTAAAGCGGACCATACCCGGATCGGGGAAGTCATCAAGGACATTGATGGGATGGTACGCTCCGTTGTGGTAACTGGGGTCATCGTATTGCCCAGAACGTTGACATTGCATTACTATGACTGGGACACTGAGTACGACGATGACGACTGCCACCGCTAGAAAAGCCGCTGCTATTTGACATGGGATCCTTCTTCGTGTCAATGGCTTTGGGAGTTGGGTGGGGTCCCCTTTTGGGGGTAAATCCCAGTCACTGGACGACTTCAGATCGTGGGCAGTACAAGTGCGCTTTTTCTGCCCTAGGAAAAAAGGGAGCATCTTGGTTTCTTCCGTCCTTGTGTTCTTGTTTTGGTAGTTGTTGTTGTTGCCTGGGCTGAATGGGATATCTTTGAGTAGAATAGGAGCCAGACGTGTCCAGAAGAGAGGTAGATAATTTCTCACGGTCAGCATTGTAGACTTGTAATCAAAGCTCCCGCGGGGAAGTATTTGCTTTAATGCCTAAAAATTAGGTATTGATGACGAGTAAATGACATCGCGGACCCGTGAAAAGTCTCATCGGAAACTTACGAACCAACCGGTGCTGAGTTCAAGGAAACTCGAGAACCGTCTTATTAGCATTATAGATGGATGTCACATATCCAGTGCTTTTTCCCTTTCAGAGTTCAATGCTGAAATATCTTGCGATGTCCACGCAGATAATGAAGTATGCATAGCGGCGTCTCTGAACGCCTAAGATAGGACTGCGTGACTTTTAGTATACGCGACCTATCAGCGGGCTGGACACTGATATCCAGACCACAGCCATCGAGCCAGCGTACAATGTCTCAAGGCATGTGTATCTCCTTGGCTCTTACCGCTGATGCCACAACTAGTATATTCAGTCATACCAGACACAAGGTCTCACACGCCGTTGTGAAAATTAGTATTTCAGCCGGAAAAGAGCGCATCCAGACCGATGCACAACGCAAGACAGACAGATCTATCCATTCTCGTTCCTTTCCATCTAGCTTGTCTAGGAGACCTAAACAGTCGCGATCTCGTTGAGAGTGGGCTCGAAGACCGACGTTGTTCAACTTGTCGCTAGGAACCAGCATGACTATCGCAGGCCATTTGGCCAAAGTCCATCTTGTGCTTGGGGCAGAAGTCAACCTGTTCCATGCAAGGGTATGGCAGGTATAGCTTCGGGAAGGCAACGAATTTGTGACTATATCATGAGTTGTGGAGATACCGCAGCGGAGCTCTTGGCAGAACCACCCCACCGAAGTGGTAATAACGAGGGATATAGCGGACAGCTTCTGCATCAGACTCTCACATGGATTAACATCCTCATGCATCCTGCAGCATGTAGGACACAGGTAGAGCGGGTTGGCGAAACACATACGTGAAGATCCAGCGAGCGGTGGCATTGATGGCGTTGCGCTAGAGCAGTGGGCCCCACCAAACAAAAGCCCGGCGAGCGATGCATGGGTTAAATAAATCCCCGCGTAGTAGAGCCCCATGAGGTTTTTGAAGCGAATTGGATCCCTGGGCCTATCCCCGGTTCTCGGTTGTAGCCTCGGTATGGATGTTACGATCCACGACCACATGAGTTCAACGCGATGGTCCGGATGATCGACATCGATTCCTCCGCATTGGTCGCAACACATTCCCTTTCTGGATCATTGGATCCCGCATCTCAATTCCGGTAACCGATGTTGAGATGCAGTCGGATGGACCATATCATGGCTGGCTAGATCTCCTTATAAATAAGCGATCCCTTTCCCCCGCCTCCCTTGCACATTATTGCAAACTTACTTCCCCCATTGGCAAGCACTGTCAGTCTTAGCCATCATGGTCGCCAAGCTGCTTTTGCCCTTGCTCAGCGTCTTTGTTGTTTATACCATCTTCTACTATGCTGACATAAATAATGCGCGGGCCCTGGCGGACAAGGCTGTCGAGTCACAAATCCTGCCTGGGACGATGGAACCGTTGCGCACCGTATACACGGGCGTGCCGCAGATCGACAAGTTGCTATCTATCCTGACAACTTTCTTCTGGCCAGCCACTGATGGAAGCCATCCCGCTCTGACCCTTCATTCCCTCGGATTCTCCGGTACATTTGGGTCGGCCTGGATATTGGTGACTCTGGAGGCGTGGAGACGCGGCAACGCCCGGACCATTGTCGCCCTGTAAGCTGTCCTTCTTCCCAACCCAGATCGTCCCACACTGACTGACTGTCGTGCACAGCCCCATGGCATTCGGGCTCGCGGCCCAGGTTCTAACTTTTGCTTTCGCAACTCCGCTGTTCCTGTGTCTGCACCTATCCTTCTCGGTTACGGCCCGCAAGCCCAATGCTGAGAATATTCGCGTCCCGCGCGCCGTGCTCAATGCCATCCCGCTGGTGTTCACAGTCGGCTTCGCGGTTCCCAGCGCGCTGTTGATCCTCCCTCGATCAGAGCAGATCACAACAGATCTGAAGCAGATCTTCATCGCCCTGTGGCAGCCCTGGCCGGCGTACACGTCCATCCTGCTCGTGCTCGCGAACCTTGTGTTCAGCCCCTTTGTCAGCAACGACCGAAACATCGACCCCGGCCGTGCGACCCAGCGCGCCCTGCGCCGCGTCTATGCCTATGCCTTTGGCAACGCTGCTGTCACCCACCTCATCTCATGGATTGTCTCTCTGTCGACCGTGGTAGCCCCGTCCATTTTCAAGTCCGAGTATGTGAGCTCGCTGCATCCATTTGAGGTGTTTGATATCCCACAGCCGTGGGCCTCCCCCGTCGCGCAGGTGAGCACACTTGGTGAGGGCGTGCATGCTTTTCTGCGGTGGGACTACCTGATCGGCTCCGCTGGAGTACTGATCTGGGCTGTCAGCGTGTACAAGAGCGCGCATCGCGTGGTCTATGGTCGTGTCGGTTGCCTGGGCCTTGTCACTAAGGTGATTCTGCTTAGCCTTGTGGCCGGCCCTACTGGCGCGGCTGTGGAGCTGCTGTGGGAGCGTGACGAGCTGATCATGAACGAAATGGGAGGCATCAAACGGGTGGCTCCCAAGAACAAGAAGTCATCATAACTGAGGTGGGTTCCACGCCTGCATCTCTGTGCACGGTGTCAAGAAACACTGGGAAAGTGATATATGCTGTATGACTAGTACTTTTGATGCGACGTATGTCAGCAGAGAACGAACAGATATTTCATGAAAGAATGAGGATGGAACACGAAGAGAAGCAGACAAAGAGTTGAAGAAGTAGATCAGGGTGGATGTCTGAGGCAGCCACTCTGTAATCCTCAGGCAATAAATTCCCTGATCGGGATAGCGCCGCGATCCGTGCACGTGTCCATCAGGTGACATGACAGGTCCCAGTGATTATCAATTATCGCTCACCGCCTGCCTAAGCAGAAAGAAAGTTTCATGGCTCATTTTCACCGCTTAAGCGACAATCACAAACAATCAGATGGGACAAAGACTGGCAGCAATGAATCCGTGAAGATAGAGTGAGTGATAAAACTAGTGTCGAAGTTCCCCTGTCACTGATTTCTGATTATCTAGGCATCAGAGCATACCAGCGCAGCGTTCTTTTGGGGATTTTCCTGCTTTTCCCCCTCACCGTCCTCCGCCCGCATGCCCAGCCTTGCCCTCCAAAGGCTCTCGCCGATCTACACGCACTCCTTCCTGATTGGCACTGACACGTAGAAACCCAACTGCTGGGAGGCCTGATATCTATTTCGGGCATATAACTGTCCCTCGTGGAGATTTCCCCGCTATACTCCCCACCTCCACAACGACATAAACATCATGCTACGGGACGCTGATATCCAAGCCTTGGACCGCCAGGCGAGCTCCATCATCAAGGATAATGAACAGCATCATCAGCGTGTACAGGGTCTGATGGAACAGTTTCAGCTCCTTCTAGACAATTATAATCAGCTCCGAAGTGATTATGAGGAGGAGAGGGAGAACCGGGAGAAGTATAAGAAGCTGGCGCGTGGACAGGTAGGTCGCACCGGTGAAGTCCCGGGTCTCTGCTAACGATGCCAGGAGCGGAACCCTTTTGTATTGGTGCTGGTTGATGGAGATGGCTACCAGGTTAGTTGTTTTGGCTCTAAGTTTATTACCCTTGGTTGTTTCTAACATGAGCCTAGTTCAAGGAACATTTGATCCGTGCATCGGCAGAAGGCGGCGTCACTGCGGCGCGTTTATTAAACGATTCGATCAAGGAACTCCTCCATGAGCGACTAGGTCGCCAAGCGGATCAGTGCCGGATCATGGTTCGCATCTACTCCAATCTTCTAGGGCTGTCCCGGACACTGGCCCGTAACGGGCTGGTCGGAAACGAAGCACGGTCCCTATCGCCGTTTGCTTCGAGCTTCACTCGTTCTCAGGATTTGTTCGACTATATCGATGCCGGGGATAAGAAAGAGGGCGCAGATTATAAAATTAGGGGTGGGTGAACAAAAGCTTCTGCCGCTCGGTTCCCTGTGGCGCTCTTGCTAACCCGTACTAGAGTTTTTCCGGTTGTTTGTAGAGAACAACCAGTGTAAACATATCTTCTTCGCCGGATGTCATGATTCTGGCTATCTGTCTTTGTTGACCCCCTACGTTGGCAAGTCGGAACGCATTACCCTTCTCAGGGCCGCATCATTTCATCCCGAGTTCGAAAGTCTTGGTTTACCTATCCGAGAGGTGCCGTCCGTGTTTATGTCGACTCCGTTGGGTGGTACGCATGCCTCAACGCCCGCTACTTCGACGCGGCCTATCTGCAAACACTTCCAGAAGGTACGAACCCATCACATCACCACTGTCGCCACGCTCACAAAGTTGCAGGGCACTTGCCGATATGGGGCCGATTGCACCAAACTCCATATCGCCTCCAATTCACAAATTTCTAAGCAACAAGACCGTAGCCCGCCGCCCGCGTGGCGTACGCCTGTCTCAACTCGCGACCAAGCCTACTTCGCGCGCCATCTGCCCACGAACAGCATTAAAGCCCGGGAATTCATAGCTGTCAATAAGGATGGAGAGCGTCTGGACACCTACAGTCCTTTGCCCTCTCCCGACGCCTGGGATGCCTATAACCGGCGAGCTAAGCAGCACAGGCTGTGCAACAAATATCACCTAGGCGGCGAATGCGGGGACCTCAGCTGCGAATATGACCACAGTAACCTAGAGTCCACATGCGTCAACGTGATGCAGTATATCCTGCGCCAGCACGCCTGTTCTAGGGGACCTACATGCCGCTCTTTGAAGTGCTATCTCGGTCATATTTGCCAGAGAGATGGTTGCAAGGGTACAAAGCCGTGCAAATTTAGTCGTCATGCCCACCAGCTCGATTTAAATGTCGCGCAGTGGGTCGCCCCTATTGAACACGAGATGGACGAGACACCTTTGAGCGATGGCTCCTTGGAGGTGAACTCTACCACGGATCCTAACAATAGCTTTTCATTCCTTATGAAAGATGTCGTGTTTTAGACGACCCGAAAATACCGCAAGTACAACCAGTACTATCTAACTTGAAATGCCTCGCAATGGGTTATTTTTGCAAGGCTTTTCTGCTTACATTTACTTCGATCTCTACGTTGTCGAAGAGCTGAAAAATATACACCGACGAAAACTCGGGCGGGAAATATAGCCCGACCACAGCGAAGCCAGACAAACCGACACCAGGTCACTGTATGGGACCTTGGGAGATTATGGTGAATGATATGGTTTGAGTTGGGGAAAAGCACAACCGTTCTCAGATGGCGTTAATGGGTCGAATATTTGGATTTTACACGGGTTAAGTAGGACGGTTACTCGCCCGTGAGTGGGAGTAATCATAATCCTGCCTATGGAATCTACTAGGATGAATCAAATTCTCTATTTCGTATTTACCCATGTCTATTATGTGCGCAGTTCATGTACTCCTTCATACCACTTGTCCCTTGTTGATAGGAGTCCCTGGTCGCTGCTAATTACACAAAGCTGACAAGCAAACCAGCAACAACAGCGGAATCCTCTAAGGCGAACACGCACGCTGGCAGAACTTGACTGCCCTACCCATGAATTCCCAATTCGCGTTTCCTTTTTACTGTCAGGACAATTTGAAGCCAATACCAAGAAATGATGGTCTCCTCGGAGATGGCCAGCGTCGTCTTGTTCTCGCGAGATTTGTACTGGCTCACGAGGTATGGAAAGTGCGCCAAGCGCCATGCTACATGTACCCGGCGTAAACGAATGGCGCGTTGCCCTCCTCGGGCCCGAAAACCGCGGACCGGGCATTATTCAAAGACCAAGTATAATGGGACGGCCGAATTTGTTCCAGGTATTGATCTGCACGAAGTCGGACTGCAGGTGGAACACTGGCTGCCAACGGTCGTGCCAGAGATTGTTGTCAGCCCAAACCCGGTTGTCAACGCCAGGCAGGTTGGTATAGAACCAGGGCGACACAGGCATCATGTAGCTGCGGCCATCGAGCGCGTCCAGGAATTATTCGTCCACGGTAGCACTAACGACGCGCGGACCTTCGAGCCAAGCATTCCAGTTGAACAGACCATCAACGGCCCCGTGGGGTGCAGCTTTGTGGGACTCGACAGCGCTATAATCCGGGACGAAGAAGCAGCTCGTTTCCTCTTTGATACGCTTCCAGCCCATAAGCTTTGTCGAATCCCTCCAAGGTTGACACGAATGGCTGCGCCTTGTGCTGGCAGCAAGCCGAATGATCCTTGTACTGCTTTTATGGGTCAGTGGCACACTCCCGAGGCACGCTGCCGTTGCTGGCATAGTCGACGGAGAAGAATAGTTTGAAGTCTTTGGCCGTGGAGAATGCCTCTAAAAGTGAGTCAGTATGCAGATCCTCCATGCCCATATTCAGGGCGAAGACATCGACCGTGGCTCTCTTGGTGAGCGAGATGTCCTTTTACCAGTCCTGCGCTGTATAGTTCTCCTCCGCATTGGCCGTCTGTCGGAGTCTTAGCTCCGTCTGTGGAGCAGTAAGTGGTATGGTAAATGAAACACCATCAAATGGGCAAACACTGCCTTGGATTCAGCTTCTGCGAACGCTCACGTCAGGAGGACAGCGACCCGAAGCACAGATACCATGCTGCGACGGGCAAACTCGGCTGGGGCGAGCTGCGAGAAGATCACTCAAGCGTGTTGGGTTGCACAGGATATCCCAGGGATTTTACTACAAAGGCACACTAGGCCGCGGTCTTTTCCGCGACCATGCCAATGCTTTCTGGATAGATGCATCCGTATATTGGGCTGCTACTACACCTGCAATGCGGACAACCTAGCGGTTTACCGTCTCCACTGTCCCATAAGGAGTGCTGTTGATCTTGGTTTACAGGGGATCATCTTCCTCCTACATACCGCCAGTGTGTGCGCGAGTTCGCTCGAAAGCACGTGTGGAACCGTGCCATCATCTCGGGCCACTGTCCTGGCTTCATACAGGAAGAGGCTCATTTCCGTCTTGGCCATAGCATGAAATCGGTTGTTTTAATGGCATAAAAATCCTATTCAACACATATGCGTTGAATTTGGGTCCGGAGCGACGGACTGTTCCAGACGAGCCCTATACGAGACAAGAATAATCGCGGCAAGGGGTCACTAGCAGCCCTAACTACTCACCATTCCACTACCTCAATCAGGGTTGTCCACTATTTGGTACCACGATTGTTCAAAAGAGCTTAATTGCTTACCAAGGACATGGCACTGGTAAATTTTCACATTCTTCATACATTCTTTTGCCTTCATTCCATGGCGATGCTTGACGTATTCGGCCGGAACTCCGCGGAGCAAATGGGGGTTGCGAATACTCAACATCGAATAACATACAACGCACCAGATCAACAAAGAAACTATCTGGGATGGTCCATGCTGCTTTATGATCGAGCATGCGAGGTAGGAGAATCCAAGGTAGAGGGCTCGCCCAAGTCAAGAGAAACGAAGCAAATGACACTGCGACATCCCAGCAAGGGAGTCACTCGGTACCTTGAGAAACGAAGTACGATGTTCTTCCCCCTTGAGACATTGACTCTTTACCCTTTCTTCAGAGTAACAGCAATAGGGCTACTCCATCCGACTCCCAGGCACTAGGTGATGTCAAGCATATCCTCCATCGGAGACCAGGCTACATTTCGCAGCTTCTTGAGTCAGCACATTCCCGACAGGACGTCCCCTTCGCAAAGGATCCGAAAGCGGCCAAGGGTACCAAAACATTGGGCGTTCCTGAGACAGGAATGCCGTTCCCTGGTTCTCCAATGTCGTGTGTCAAACCTGGATACGACGCGACTAGGGTTGCCCGCCATATCTAGTACTTACCCCCTTCTTGCCTAACACGTTCTCTCTTCTCTCCCACTCGCCCTCCCATCTTTCATCCTTGTCTCAACGGCAGAACCACGAACTAGCACGATCAGACAAAGATGCAGTTCACTTTCGGTGCCCTCGGAGCCCTCATGGCCGCCACGGCTTTTGCCCTCCCTAGCGACGAGCTCGCTCAGCAACGACAGGGCAACATTCTGCACCCAGCCCCAGATGGAATGACCGTGGAAGAGGCCTCGCAGAAGTGCGGCGATAAAGCCCAGCTGTCTTGCTGCAACGACGCTACGTACACCGGCGACGACACCCAAGTCGGCGGCGGCCCAATCTCTGACGCGCTCGGAGCGGGCCCTGGCTCGCAGGGCGTTGGACTTTTCTCCGGCTGCTCCGAGCTGCCTTTGAGCAGTGAGTCTCTCCTCTCCTTTTCCATCCTATGTGCCTAGGACCGGCTACTGGAATGGTCACTGATGTTATAACTCTCGCAGTAAATATCCTCCTCGTCGCTGGCATCACCTCTCTACTCAACCAGGAGTGCAAGGAGAATGTTGCTTGCTGCCAAAAAAGCGGTGGATCTGCGGTGGGTGCTTTCCGTCTTTCCGGCTTATCTTCCATGCTAAACACTTGCGTGTTGCTGATCTCAATTTTTATAGGACGACGACGGCGTCGGCCTCCAGCTGCCGTGCATTGGCCTTGGCTCGATTCTCTAGGGGAACTGCTGGGCTACATGTCAGAAGTCGGGACTTGAACCGATCTGTTGGGCTAGAGACTTACGCATGACGAATATTACTATAATAATAATCCTCATCTTTCTTGTGTTGGTTGTTACGATCATGATCTGGGTCGCGGCTGGGATTCCGGTCTCGCAAGGAACAGCGATACTTCCTAGGGGACCAGCCACAGCAGTTCGGGCCGTCCTGTACGATGTCCAATGTACCGTATACCGATGTACAACCAGGCGATCAATTCCATTAATAGCACAAACAGCCAAAAAAAACTTCGCCCAGGCCTTCGTATTTCTCCACTCCCGAGTCTAACTTGCGATCCTTTCGCCAAGATGACCAATCGAGTCGCTTGGAGCCGTTTCCCCTGCGCTGTGCGGCTGAGCCGAGGCTGCATCGCCTTCGTAGAACCTCAGTATACACAATCGAACATGCCTCGCATCAACGCCCCAAAATAATCCAAATGCAGAGGCGTATCCCCTCCGTCGTGTGGCGTCGAAGCATGTAATTTGGACAATTGATGAAGGAGAGTGTGTGGGTCCCGACTAGGACTGATCTGGGGTGCAGAACAGACGGTCCCCATGAGGATAGGCAGGACCCCGACAATCCCGACTAAACATGCAACTGGGTATCAGTCACGCCAATCAGGGTCTAAACTATACTTCCGTATCTCCTAGCGCTGCACGGTCCAAGCAATTAGTTGCGCTATCCTGTCTGCTCGCGATGCGACCCAAGCCCAGCCGAACTAATCGGATACGGCCATCATCGCGTGGTGAAACAAGCCCTAATATGACGGCCATGAAGCAGGAGATTGAAGAAAGCAACACGAGGAACACGAAGAAGCGGAGCCTGGTGGGCAGACATAAATACGGACTGATGTCCCCGTTATTTCTCCCAGATTTCCTCTACTTCGCAGTGTCCCAAGTTAATCCTAATTAATCAACGCACCATGAAGTCCGCGGCTCTTCTCTCCTTCCTGGCCGGCGCCCGCGTGGCCTACGCCGGCGTGCAAGGCTTCGACATCTCGAGCTACCAGCCTGATGTCGATTTCGCGGGGGCCTACGCTGACGGCGCGCGCTTTGTCATGATCAAGGTCATTCTCCCCTTTTTGCAACCTCTACTCCACCACGCACATACTAAAAAAAGGATATAGGCGACCGAAGGCACCACCTACACCGACGACACCTTCACGGCGCACTACGACGGCGCCACCAAGGCAAACATCATCCGAGGCGGCTACCACTTCGCGCATCCCGACTCCAGCAGCGGCGCCGAGCAGGCCGAGTTCTTCCTCAAGAACGGCGGCGGCTGGTCCAACGACGGGATCACGCTCCCCGGCATGCTCGACATCGAGTACGCCCCGTCGGGCGATACCTGCTTCGGGCTCAGCGCGTCGGCCATGGTCGAGTGGATCGCGGACTTCGTCGCCACCTACAAGGCTACCGCGGGCCGTGAGCCCATGATCTACACCACCACGGACTGGTGGACGACCTGCACGGGCAACAGCGACCAGTTCAGCGAGTGCCCGCTGGTTGTGGCGCGGTACTCCGACTCCGTGGGCACCCTGCCCGCTGGCTGGGAGTTCCAGTCGTTCTGGCAGAACTCGAACAAGTATGCCTATGGTGGCGATTCGGAGATTTGGAATGGCGATGAGGCGTTGCTGAAGAAGTTCGCCAAGGGTGGTTAGGCTGGTTATGACTATAATTGGGGGGGCATCATGTATAGGGGAGGGATTGCGAGTGGATAGTCGTATCTAGCTGCTTCTATCGCTTGACGCGGAATTGAATTCATCCGTTTAATCCGTCTAAGGATATTGAAAGAGACGTTGGAGTTGCAACACCAGCCTCCTATCCAGGAATGCCCAGCCGCCAATTCAGCCACCATCGGGGCCCCGTCGGCGATCCCATGGGGCGTTCTAGACAGAGGGGCATGCTGCCATCTGATGCTTATGCAATATCGTTGGTTAAGACAGTTTTCAGTCACAAGGGTTGAATGAGGAGTGGAGGGTGAAGTTCTTCCAGGTGGCGTCGTGGCGTAGGGCACGAAGACCTAGCCCTATCCTATACTATGAAGATGATATAGTTGCATGCACTGTAGCCACTCTGTATTACGAGTGTATGTATTACTTTAGCCTATTATTCATCTATTCTCTATGCTGACCATCATTTTCATATACCTTTTACTAGGAACCGATACCATGCGGAGATCTATATGCGGAGATCCACGTCAAATAAGACGATCGTCTCCATCTGTCATATATCCTAGTTTCGCTGGTTGACAATCCTTCAGACACTTCTTCTCGATGCAGAATGCCATAAATGATGATCTACATGACCTGATGCAGTGGTACGTTTCATGTCCCTGATCCGCCAACCCTAACTCACTCTTCATATTTCAAAGTAATGCTGGGAATAAAGCACAGGAATCCCATCCTGAGTATCCATCCAATAGAGCTATGATAACAATTTAGTAGCTGCCAGTTACAAGAAATCAAACCCAAAATGCAACATGTAAAGTCATAAGTCATGATCTTCCCCCCAGTTACGCCTTCACCTTCGGCTGTCTCACCATGCAATAGAGCTACTTCTGGTTAGCCCTATCCCCAAGCGTGAACAGAAGGAAGAAAGAGAGAAACAGGAAGATGGAAAAGAAAAGAGTAAAAAACGAACCTTACACGCATCCCCCCCATCCACACACTCCACCTCCCCAACAACCTCAAACCCCATCCTCCCATAAATCACCAAATTCGGCATCCCGCGCGAGCTCTCCAAATAGCACGGACGACCCTCCTGATCCGCCCTGCGCGTCACCACCTCCACCAATTTGCGTCCGACGCCCATCCCGCGCGCTCCCTCATCCACCGCCAACACATTGCAGAAGTAGTACCCACGCGGGTCCGTCCACAGCCGCGCGTGCGCATCCCGCTGCAGCGCCTTCCACAGCCGGTAGCGGCGCAGGTTGAGCCCACCGCGGCCGCCAAATCGGATGTTGAAGACGAGCTGGCGCGCGGACAGCAGCCAGTCTTGCACTAGAGTGGTCCAGCTGGGGGAGTCGGGTGGGGGCGGGAACCACCAGCTGACGCCGACTATGCGGGCGGGTTTGTCGGGTGTGCTGGGTTGTTGGATGGCGATGTACATGGGGGCGTTGCAGTTGAGGCCGTATTGGAAGTGGGCGGTTAGTGAGGCGGCGTTGCGGGCGATGTTGTACTATTTTTTTTGAATAATTCCTTTTTAATTCATCTTACTTATAGATTTTACCCTTATGTGGCTTATGGAGATTATACATATGGGTGGTGGTGGCAGCAGAAGTAAGTAAGGTCTGCAAGACGTACCCGTTCGACTGAGAATATCCAGCGGAAATACGGATCCTCGGCAAAAGCCGTCTGCACGCACTTTACGGCGGCGGGGATGTCCCGCTCCGTCATGAGGACGATATCGATGGCCATGGTGTCATCGGATCAACGTCTATTGGCTCTGCGGGTGGGTTGGGACAGGGCGATGGTGTAGACGTGCGAATGGTAGCGGAGAGGATCGAGCGATAGCGCCATCTAAGTCGACGGAAAGTGGAGAGGGTTGATGGTATGATGTGGGGGGAGGAGAGGAGCGGAGACTATTGTCGGGAGGGAGGAGAATCCAGAGATGATATAGGGCGGACGGGGCAAGGGGACAGTGAGCGGTGGGGAGGAGAGCGTGACCTGGTCATCGGGATGTGTGTAACCTGTTAGACATCTCGATAAGGGATGTAGATAGTCGTAATCGGTTGATCACGCCTCTCACAGCGCTGGAGATGAAGCATACTGCATCTATCTAGTCCTATCTTGGCAGTTCCAGGCGGAGGTCCTCTCCAATCAGAGCGGAGAGACGCTGCGCGGGGGCGGGGGCTAGTGTGCCGCTAGACCGACTATGGCAGGTCTTTCCGCCGCCCGCCTCAGCTGGGACGTTGGTCTGGCATACACTGTGTATATTCACGGTTAGTGTAGGTGCATGGAATTGCTTCCTGGAAATTGAAATATATGGGGTGGTTATATGGGTAAATAAAGTGTGGTGGTTCAAGCACCATCGAGTGAGTAGAACGGAAACGGTAATAAACCAGATCCGACTGATTGTACTGCAGTAGGCTGCTAGACACCTTGAAAGTCAGGGTCTGGCCAGGAAGTAAGGTGTCGCAGTAAAGAAGAGGAACCGCCCGGGTACAGGAAATAGTGATATATCATGACAATTTTGGCTTCTTAAGTAGCCTTACATCAGTGTAACATAAGGTACCCTACAAAGGTAGGGCATGGCCAAATGTCAAAGATTACCGAAAACTGAAGAGCTAACTATTCTTTACTAATTCAGCTCCACATCTATCTCTGAATGCCCAGACTTGTGGTCTTCAGATCAAGCCAGCATGTCTAACTAAATATAGACTGGGGGGGGATATGTAAAAGATCGACGAGTGCAATCGGTCAACAGTTCCACTTGACTACATAGACCAGTGTCGACGGGTTTCAGCATTTTCACATTTTAATACTCCCTTGATACACGTTTACCATGTGATTATGGATCTTCATTAACAGGAATCTATTGATTTATCTATCTTCTCTCTCGGAATGGGATATCATAACCACCTCAACATCTCTTGATACCACCTTTACTGTGCACCTGATTGAAGAGCCCCTGCAAGCAGTCGCTGTGTATTTGTCTATGACAGCGCATTGATTGAATACAATCATGCGTAACACTTGAATCAACGTGTTGGTATTCTATTTTATAGACGTGAACAGTACAAGGCCGCATGAAATGACAACAAGACCACGCCCCATCGTCTAGCTCATTTCGGCGTTCTGTCGTCTGTGGTACACATACAGCTACACTCGGGACTCCAATTGCTTCAAAAAACCAATATCACTATACAAAACCACTGCCTTATCAGTTCATCAAGGGTGCATCCCACCGCATCATCACAAACTTTTGAGACCCCTCGCCTCCCCACCTACTAAACCCTATATCCACTTCCTCCAGATCCTGCCATCCAAACTTGCGATACAGCGAATACCCGTCCATGGTAGCCTCAAGGAAAATGCCCACCTGGCGCTTGACTGCCTGTTCTATTCCCCAGCGCAGGAGAGTCGACCCCACCCCGCGGCCCTGATACTCGGGGAGGGTGCCCAGGAAATCAAGTGCTGGAATTCGTCAGCGTCTGTCTCCACAAATTGCTCGTCACGCAGGGATCCCAATCCAATCGAAAGCCAAAAGAGGCCAACAGGGTCATAAAGAGGACATACTGATTTCCCCCTCCCGCAAGTACTTCGCCCTTTTCTCCTTGATCATAACCAGAAATTCCTTCACCAGGTCGTGCTTCGTTCCCTCGGGAAATAGTTCGCCGCGCGTGAGCCGCGCGATTGTCTCCTGCCCGGCGGCACTCAAAGTTACGGGGCTCAGGTCGTTGGGAATCGTCCAGCGCGAGTAGCCCACCACCCGCTTGTCGGGCGAGTCGTCGTCCACGGCGACTAGGACATGTACGGTCGGATCGGCCAGTTTGTCCAGACACCGGGCGATCTTGAGGGGGAGGATAGCGGCAGGTTCCTGGCCTGGGAAGGCGTTTACGCTGAATCCTTGGTGGCAGAAGGCAGCGACGTTCACGTTGCCTAGTGCGGGGGCATCGGCCTCGGTGGCGTAGCGGATGGTCACGCCCATGCTTATGATGCTTGTTTGGGTGCGCTTCTATAACGGATTGAATATTGGATGGGTGGGGAGACGCTGTGGCTGCGTTGACGGGAATGAATACTACTAATAGTGCTTCCCTACTAGCACGACCACCTACTAGTACAGTCGCAATGTAACAGTCGTTAAGAGTCATTCGGACAGACATCATGGCGGGTCGCAACCGAGCGGGGACCGTTATCAGCTTCATCCGAGGTTAGTGCGCACTAGTCTTGGCTTAGTATTTACCACTTGTCAGCCAATCAGTGCGGATGCAATTCTACTGTAATATCCGATGGGCGTAGATGTCAGAAACAAGAAGGGCCTTGTCTCCACTAGCCCATCCCATGAATAAGGCCGACGGGTGGAATGACTCATGCATGGCATACATTAGTACTTCGTAGGTGTTTAGTGACGGCTCAACCCTAATACCTGCTCACCTCTCGGTCCCCACAAACGGTCCGAATGTGAGAAGTATGAGTCACAAACTAGGTCAAACAAAGGTGCTGTGATATTAAGATACATATTGGGGGAGTTAAAAGTGAATTGTTGGGTGGCTATTGGGTAGAGAGATATATACTGCCTGTTTTGGCGAAGTACGGGCAAGAAGGGGACATCCGGGTACATTATATATATTCTAGACTGCTCTTTCGAATACGCAATCTTCCCTCCAACAACAAACTCAAACCAAATACTAAGGTCTTAGCTGTATTAATATTTAATGTGTAGGAAAGATATTCGTAGATATAAAATACTGTATCGGCAAACGTCTTGCACCTAGACTGAATCTCGTCTATCATATTTATCATCTCTGCGGGAAAGGAAATAACTGCGCAGTAGGTAATATCTACGGAACTCTATCAGACTAGGCTAACATGGTCAGAGAAGACGGTGGATATCACTGGTCAAAGTAGGGCCTCTCGCCTGACTGTTAAGTAGTCTTGGTTTATCTTCAGTTTTCTACAGGGTGAACTTCCTACTCAATGCAAATGCCATCCTGGTCAATGATACAAGGGTCTTTTATTTTCTTCACTCGTCTACTCATATAAAGCGGTGGTAGATATCATCGTTTGATCAATGCTAACTGTAGAATATGGGCTGGCGTTCGAAATGGGGGATTAGGGTTGTCTTGGGTCTCGTGACTGGCGACGTAACCAAGGAACGATAGAAACTTGGTAGTATAAACAACAAGATAAGGATTCGGTGGCGAGGACAAGTTAGCACGGCATTGAAAAGACAGTGGAAACAACCTGGAAATATAACACTGCTGTTGACCTCACAGAGAGGATGTCGTGATGAGAGATAGAATACTGGTAAACCAGGATTCTCAGTATTCTCCCAGTGGGACAGAATGAAACAGCAACAGTAATAGGTAACCAGTAATGTGACTCGTCGACCCAGACCAGGTGCGTTGGGTTTGGACCATTCCGCGCCCTTCATTGAAGATTGTTTCATAGAATCAAGGGATGCATGCAAGAGGAAGAATGGGTTGCCTTGGAGAGTGAGAGCCCCTTGTTTGGTGTACGCAGGTGCCTTGCATGGCTGGAATCCGGGTGACCCGAGCAACAGTGTCGACTGATCTCGGCCTCTTCAGGAGGTTCGGGTATCTCAAGGCTTGATTGGCGATTGAGGGAGTCGTCAACGGAGGGTTTACGTGGCTTGGGGTCATCTGGGGGGAGGTGGGCAAAGAATAATACGACGTAGTTACTGGGGCAAATCGATGGACATCTGATGTCCATTCGGGGAATCTGTCTCCTTAATGAGCAGGAGGAACAGATAGACGAAAAGGAGACGATCATTGCTGCTGCAAGATTGTAGATGTCCACCCATCGGAGATAAACTTAATGTTGATAGTACAGCCATATTGTTATTATGGTTTGGCCATAGTTAGGCACGATATAACGAATGAATCTGTTCCCAATAATTGGGCGAGTAAGTTAAAAATAAATACGCAGTATGATTTCTTCAAATAAGATACTTTACAAGTATACACTATTAAAATATTGTTCTACTCTAAGGGAGATTGCTCGGTATACTACACTGCTGGGACGACGTTAATATATATATATATTCAGGAATGGTTCTATGTAGAACCAGGGCAATCCTCTGTTTTCAATACAGAAGGAAATACATGAATATATTAATATCAACGCTATTATACTGAACTAGAAATAACTTGATCGAGGGATGTATACTTTATACGTTGTCTCCGGCGGGGTAAATTGCACTCGACCCTACTTGGAAGCGTTGACCCTGGATCGTAAAGGTGATATTACATATTACCCAGGGAACCAGCTGCGACAGGCCCGACAACGCCAATGGAATGCTGTGGCAGCAGCCATGTGCCGTATCAGGAATCCCTGCCAAACAGGATCTCAGAAACTCCCCTGAATCCCACCTTTGTTTCTCGTACACATCAGAAAAAATAGATTAAAAACACCACCTCCAAACCCTTGAGACCAGGATCCACTGCCTCCCTGAGGTTTCAACTGGGCAAGCATCCACCCCCAATGGCGACCAGCCTACGATCTCTAGGTCATAAGATTTTCGTGTGACCTGAACATACACCTCTCATTATTTAGAGCCCAGAGATCCGAACCATCTGCAATCACAAGCATGCCTCCGCCCGCTTTAGCTGCGCTGTCCACGCAGCTTCCGGGGACAAAGGACGCCTACTCCCCTCTCCCAACCGTTTCTGATCCGATCAACCATCCTCTGACAACGACGGCCACCGACTCGTCCACCGGCTCCACCCCACCAGCCTCCCCAACGCCGGCCCCTAAAAGACTCAGAACCCGGACAGCGACGGTGACACTGACACCGCTGGAACTGGACTATGACCCCACGCTCAATGCGAAGCCTTGCTCGCCCTTCTACCGGCACGCAAGCATCAAGGAGTCGATACGGAATTTCGGCACACACACCAAAACGAATCGCCCGCACAGTTTCACGGACGCCGAACAGGGCTTGGTGAGTGGGGATAATCGGGGTTCCCAGCTGTGGGCCCAGAAGAGGCGACACTGCGACTGTCTGCGCGGACTATCGCGATCACAACGGTTGGCAACCAAAGTAGCCATCGCGATTGTGACGTTAGGGTGCATGGTCGCGGTGGCGCTGGGGATCTCCGTGGGCGTGGGAGGGGGGGTGTGGAAGTCGAATCATCAGCATCAGGACATTCGACGAGCGGTGGACTTCATTTTCTAGACCTGAGGGTCTGATTGTACAGTCATTAGAGACAATAAGGGGAGGAATGTGTACAGGCATTACTACAATAAGAAGGGTGATTCGAAGCATTGAGGCTCTCCCCATGGATAAGCAACAAGGCCGGTAATATTTATGCATGGGATAAGAATGCAGGGTGACAAATTATGCGAAGAGTAGAATGCCTGAGGTGTCCATCGCCTAGCGTCGGAAGAATGGTCGCCCCGAGAGGCTCTCCACCGCACGTACAAAAAGCGCCGCATTCCTCTCGCTCCCCTTCTTTCTTTTTTCCTTTTCTTCTTCACATCGAAAAAGCATCACGGAACATGCCACGACCATCGTCCAGTCTTTTCCCACGGCGATGAGTTGCCTTCGATCTACGGATCGATCCGTTCTGGAGAATAAATCCTTGATAGGAAGTTCGTCTCTCGTTGGGTCCTCTTAAGTGAGGGCGATGAGGGGGGAATGTCGATGACGGGATACATACCTCGTTTCTGCGGTTTAATTTTGATATTTTCGTTTGCTTTAAAATACAGCGCGTATGCGTATTATGAATGCAATGTTTTTTCTGCCTTGGAGTGATGTCTGAATTACGTACTGTGGTTTTCTGTAGTGTGGAGTGGCCCCTTGAAAGGGTCACATTCTTTTCTCCCCCGGGTGATTCCTGGTCCTTGGAATGGGGTCTCGCGATCCTCAACCCCTGCGGTATGGCACTGACGAAAGCTCACAGGGAGAGGCAGTGGACCCATGGTCTGGGACCGAAGCGTACCGATTGTCCGGGCGTACCGATTGTCCGGGCCCTCAGCCGGCGAAGGTTGGAATGCGCCCCTCCATAACAGCGCGGGTCAGAATCCGGTGTTGTGCGCGATGGTCAACTGTTCCTGGGGCGTGATCATCCATTCTCCTGCCGATTTGCAAGGCGCAACAATGCCCGGGATGTTTATTTACTTCCTCCTCGACGTGCTGTGGCATACCTCCGAGGAAGATGGGAAAAGGGAAAGCAGGATAAAAGGTCCAGCAACCCGATCGGTCAACGGTGCCATCGTCAGCCTATTGAATCGTTGAGGTCCTCTTTGCGTGTTTTCTCTTCTGCGTGGACGTGTTTGATCTGATCTTCCGTTTGGCCAACGGCCCAAGTCGCTCTTTTAGATTTCTTTTGCAGCGTACGGGAAACATCCCACGATTACCTCGCCATGAAAGGATTTGTAGGTGGTGTCCCTGTGGCCTTGTTGGCCGCAGCGGCCTTGGCACAGGCCCAAGAGGGCGTCCGAGGACCAGCCCAGGTCAACAGGGGCAACAATATCCGCCGTCATCATGTGGAATATGTTCCCAGCGGCAATACGGCGATCGGGGGTCCGGGCGGGAGTGACACGGGCAACAGCGCCGGCATTAACTTCGATTCGGAGTTTTCTTCTGAAGTTAACGACGCGCACTCTGATGATCATGCGGTGGATGTGGACAAGGCCACCGATTACCACCCACACCCTGTCCACAACGAGGTT
Organism: Aspergillus neotritici; assembly: GCA_023619815.1. Taxonomy (NCBI): domain Eukaryota; kingdom Fungi; phylum Ascomycota; class Eurotiomycetes; order Eurotiales; family Aspergillaceae; genus Aspergillus; species Aspergillus neotritici. The sequence continues at coordinate 89,765 of JALZYL010000034.1, read as the reverse complement.
GAGCATCCCTACCCTCACCTCTTCCCGGAACCCATCGTGCAGCCGATCCCCATCCCGATCAGAAAGCGCCAGATTGGGAATACGGCTATTGGCGGCGCGTCGGGTTCAGACGTCGGCAACGAGGCCGACGTGAGCCTGGAGAGCGAGGTGGAGACTGAGGTGAACGAGGGAACAATCCCGCCGCCTTATTACCGCCACGCGAAGCGTCAGGGCAACTCTGCCATGGGTGGCCCGGGCGGTTCTGATAGTGGTAACAGTGCGGGCTACGATTCGGAGAATGAGTTCGAGTCCAAGGTCAAGGATCACCACCATGATGATCATCACATTGACTACGATGAGGTCAATGATATTCACCCCCACCCGGTTCACAACGAGGCGCATTCTTACCCGGTTCCTCACCCCTATGCGGTGCCGGTGATCGTGAAGCGTCAGGGTAATTCTGCAATCGGTGGCCCGGGCGGATCGGACAGTGGTAACAGTGCGGGTTACGGTGGAGAGAATGAGTTCGAATCCGAGGTCAACGACGCCGAAGAAGATGACCACCATATCGACTACGACGAGTTGAACGATATCCATCCTCATCCGGTCCAGAACGATATCACGGAGGTGGTGGAGGAACCCTATGCGGTGCCGGTGATCGTGAAGCGCCAGGGTAATTCTGCAATCGGTGGCCCAGGCGGATCGGACAGTGGTAACAGTGCGGACTATGATTCAGAGAACGAGTTCGAGTCCAAGGTTAAGGATCACCACGATGATGATCATCACATTGACGACGATGAGGTCAATGATATTCACCCCCACCCTGTCCACAACGAGGCCCATTCTTACCCGGTTCCTGAACCCTACCCCGAGTTTATCCCGGAGTTTGTGCCCACGGTTGTCAGGCGGCCGTTCGGGGGCCCCGGGCTCCTGAAGCGCCAGGGAAATTCCGCGATCGGTGGCCCTGGCGGTTCTGATAGTGGCAACAGTGCGGGCTATGATTCAGAGAATGAGTTCGAGTCCAAGGTCAAGGATCACCACGATGATGATCATCACATTGACGACGATGAGGTCAATGATATTCACCCCCACCCTGTCCACAACGAGGCCCATTCTTACCCGGTTCCTGAACCCTACCCCGAGTTTATCCCGGAGTTTGTGCCCACGGTTGTCAGGCGGCCCTTCGGGGGCCCCGGGCTCCTGAAGCGCCAGGGTAATTCTGCGATTGGTGGGCCCGGCGGATCAGACAGTGGTAACGATGCGAGCTATGAGCCTGAAAACGAGTTCGAGTCTGAAGTTAACGATGCTAACGCGGACGACCACCACATTGACTACGACGAGTTGAATGATGTGCATCCTCACCCAGTCTACAACGATGTGGATAGCTACGCCGTGCCCGAACCCTACCCCGAGATCATTCCCGCGCCTGTGGTTGTGAAGCGCCAGGGCGATTTTGACTTTGACTTCGACTCCGATTCCGACTCTGATTCGGACTCCGATGACGAACACTACGTGGTGCCATTCGATGGGGGAAATACCGCCATCGGGGGTCCTGGAGGATCTGACACGGGCAACGACGCTGGCTTTGACTTTGATAGTGAATTTGAGTCGGAGGTCAATGACAAATTTAAGGATGATCATCATATTGACTATGATGAGGCAAACGATGTCCACCCCCACCCGGTTCACAACGAAGTCGATTCCTACCCCGTCCCGGAGCCTTATCCCGAGTTTATCGCTGAGTACGTTCCCGAGGTTGTTTCACCCTTCGGCGGCCCCGGGCTCTTCAAGCGCCAGGGTAATTCAGCCATCGGTGGGCCCGGCGGATCAGACAGTGGGAACGACGCGGGCTATTCAGGCGAGCAGGAGTTTGAATCCGAGGTTGATGACAAGCACGAGGACGATCACCACATTGACGCTTCCGTTGTCAACGACGTCGGGGGTGGGGGGGAGCACAACGTTGTGACCATCCCACACAAGGTGCCGGAGCCCGTGCCTGTCCGGTACCAAGTCCCTGAACCCGTCGTTGTTCCTGGCCCGCAGATCTTCGAGGGACCTCAGCGTCCGGCTGCCCTCCACAACCCGCAACAGCCCGCCGCTCTCCACGCGCCCCAGCAACCCGCCGCTGCCCATGCCCCCGAGCAGCCTGCTGCTGTCCACGCTCCCCAGCAGCCCGCCGCTCTCCACGCGCCCCAGCAACCCGCCGCTGCTCATGCCCCCGAGCAGCCTGCTGCTGTCCACGCGCCTCAGCAGCCCGCGGCTGTCCCCGCCCCCGCAACTCAGGAAAGTGTCCATGCTCCCAGGAGCGAGGCCAGTGTCCACGGTCCTGCGAGCCAGAATGTGCCAACGTGCAGCACCGTTTTGCACGAGGTCGTGCACACCGTCACCCAGACCCTTCCGTCGAAGCCAACGGCGACGCAAATGGCCATGTCCTCGGCGGCTCCCATGGGACCTGCCGTCCACCACGCGCCCGCCAGCAGTGGTGGTGCAGCCTTGGGTGCGATCAACAACTTCCCTGGATCCCAGTATGCTGCGGCGCCTAGTTCGTCCGCCCCGGCGCACATGTATGCCGTGCCAACAGGAGCCATGCCCAATGCGGCAACGCACGCTGCGCAGTATCCCGCATCCACTGTGACCATCCACAAGACCTCGTCCTCGGTGGCACACATGCAGGCCATGCCCACGGGCGCCGTCCCCGGTGCTGCCTCGCACCCTGCGCAGCAGCCCTCGTCCACTCTCACTCTCCAAGGGACGCCGTCCTCCTCGGCACATATGCACGCCATGCCAACGGGTGCCCTGCCGATTGCTGCCTCGCACGCCGCCGAGAAGCCTGCGTCCACTCTCACGGTTCAGGCCGCTTCGACCTTCGTCGCGATTCCTGTGTACGTCCCCGGCGCGTCCAGTGCTGCTAGTCCTAGTGGGGTGTCGCCCGACCGGTCTTCCCACAGCGGCGTCGCGAAGGCAACGGAGTCTGCGCCGGCCTCTTCGACGCCCGCCAAGCACCACGGCATGATGTTCACCGGGGCCGCGGCGGCGTTTTCGCCTAACACTGCGTTGGTCTCCGTCTTTTGCGGAGCCGTGGCCTTGCTTGCCTACGCTTTGTAAAGGATCGGTCTTCAGTTGACTCTTGGGGGATGAGGATATTCGCCTGTGATATATTCGTTATCGTCCAGGCCTGACTGTACGACGCAGTAATGTTCATGCCATTCGTTAGGGCAGAATTGTGCTTTATGATTGATCTGTTTCTTGCCTTGTTGTTTTATCTTCGAAACTGGTCTTGTATGCTCTTCGTACATTTAATATTATCATCTTACATGTCTTGCTTCTCGTGTTTCTAACCCATGTAGTCAAGTTCGTAGTGGGACTTCTTGTACCATGGCCTGGCGGCACCATTCAGACACAACCCCGTCGTGTATGTATGTATTCATGAATTGACCCGACCCATTCGGCGCCCTGCAAACGACTGTGAGCTACATGGCTCACACCCCGATGAAGGTGCGTACGCATATATGAGATATAGGGTGTATTGGACGTGCCCTACCTGTTTCGTCTTACTGTCGTTGCCAGTGGGTAGCTACGTCATACCCCCCAGGCCTATCAGGTTTTGATACTGGCCTTATAAACCGAGCAGCTTTAAGTGGCTGGTCGTTGTTTCAAATTGCCAGTTTGAGAATCTTGTTCAGTGTCCGCCCCGTGGTTCGTTGGCTAGCGACCAGTCTAGATACCTTGTCTCCACGCTGCCACAACGGCTGATATCATCATGATGCGACAATATCATCTGGGACGAGGTGACATCAGCAGCCTCCGTCTATATCAGCAACACAGTTCACTAGGCCACTACGATCTAGATCGATTGATCCATATCTCGAGAAGTCCTCTGCACTTTTTGCTTCCCAAGTCTGTCCCCGGTCCTACCAACGGATACCCAACTACAAACGAAACCACCAACCTCCTCCCTCCGAAATCACCCCACGCTCTTAACAAAAATGTCTTCCCAGAGAGGCCAGACCGACTCCCACCAGGGCGGCTCGCTCTCGGACATGGCGCCCACCGGCACCACCATCCCCAACGACGCCGGCATCCAGAACAAGATCCCGTCCGTGGCGCGCCCCGATCAGCGCGCAGAGAATCCACACTTCACCAACGAGGGCCTGGGAGAGCCCTCGGGCGCCTTCGCGGCCGACAACGACACCAGCATGCCCCGCAACCCGCGCGATATGCCCGGTCCCACGGGCGAGGTGGTCACCGGCCAGGGAAATACGTTCCCTACGGGTGGGGAGACGAAACGGAACTTGGGGGCCTTTGGGGGTGACGTTCGGGAGTTTAAGCATGCGACTTCATCGTGATCTGTTGATTAAAACTTGGCGTCGGTATTCGTTTGTTAGTTTGTTAGTTCTTGTAAGAATATGTGGAGTTTGATGTAGTTAATGAAGTGGATCATCATGACTTGATCGGCTGGGAAGATCTTATCGCGGAGAAAGGTAGCGCCGCTCCACTGAAAATCATCCATCTCTTTATCTGTAACGCATACTGCGACAATCCGCTACCATCTTGTCAATCGTATGGATATCTAACGGTCATGAGAAATTTGAAATACAATTGGAAATGCCGGTCGGAAAGTCCCTCGCCCTGAGCCAGAATTCCTTCGTGGAGCCTCCCACCCGGGAATTCGAGGTGGAGGAGTCCGCCTCTCCGACACATCGGCCCAAGCGCCAGGCCAATCTCTATGATGCCGTCGCCGGTTGGCCTTCCCTATATCATTCGGGCGAGTCAAATATACTAAGAGATCAACAGGCAGAGTGAACGCACACGGGTTTATCCCGTCCTTTCCCCACGCTTCCAAATACCGCGACACCGCCTCATCCAACCGCTGTCCAGTCCGCCCCGAAGAAGTCCTCTTCCGCCGCCAGAACGCGCCCGACCGGTACGAGGAGACCGACTTTTACTTCGCGCACGAGTCTCTCCCATCAGACCGGCCGTTACCGTCGTCCGATCTCCTTGAAGCTCTGCATACCTACGCTGCGGACTTCTACGATTCCGCCGTCCCCGACCGCGGACGCCTCGACATCCAGAGCTTGGACGAGACGGCGCTCCTGGCGACGGGTATCTTGCTCGAGGAGATGGCCAAGGAGTCTCTGGGCGAGACGGGGGATATGGTGCTTGTCGAGGGGGAGGAGATTCTCTCCGATGATGATCTACCGCCGGCGAGACGGAGAAGTCTGCGCCGCAAGAGGTCCCGGTCACGGGTGGGGAGTATCTTGCCGAGTTCGGGCGACGATCTCGATAGTGTGGTGAGACGGAGGAGGTCGAAGAAGAGGCGTCTGGTGCGGGAGGCGTCGACGACGGATTTTGAGCCCGAGGGAGCGAGAGCTTGATTGTCTGGAACCCCGTCGGCTATTATTCGTTTTCTTTCTCCCTTTTCTACGAGCGGGCTTGGGATCGGATGACATGGATGGTGGCCAGCTGGTCGATTAGTGGCTGCAGTTACAGGCCTGGACCATGCCATCTGAGACGTTGGTCTGGAATCGGTCCCGATATTCCTAGCCCTTGCTCCCGAAGCACCGACTGGCAATTCGCTCAGGCTGGGCTCGGAAATAGCTTAACACCATACGAGCGAGCGAACTAACAGCAAGGACGTGAGGGCCTGTCAAATGGCACTACCCTCGTTCAGGCTATCCGAGGGACGCTCAGTCAATGAGACATCACGCCAGGGCCCTTGCCGAGCGTCGGGGAGGGTCAGATGAATCAACCACACCGCAGGACTGGGCTCTCGTCTTAGCCTGCCAGGCTATCGTTCTTCCACCAATATTTGCTGGGCACCTCCCCCGGTAGCCAACGGCCCAACACACGCTTGCGTCTGGAGGCGCAAGCTAATGGCCTTGGCCATTGCAGTTTCGGGCTTAGAGGCGGCACCCCAGATTGCGACCCCCGCGTCAGGGACTAGCCTTTTTCTCCATGGTCCCTTGCGGTGATTTCCATTCTCACCTATTATCTTACTTCCTGCAATTAGCCTGAATAGATGCCCAGCCATTGACTGCTTGTCTCACGCGATATGGCTCGGCTTGGACCATAGCAAATCACGTCGTGAGCTGGGGTAAATGGCCAGTTCGTTTGGCTTGAGCATCAGGCTCCTCGGCTCGTTTCACTCGAGGGCGAGATTGGCTAGGCCCGCTGGCCCTGGTTGTTTCTGGTGCAGATGCCATCCTGAAGGATGCCGTGAATGTGGCAACGGTGTCTTAATTTTGATTCTTTCTTTCAAAATCAATCCTTTTGTCTATTTGCATATATTTCATATTATAATTTGTTTTATTTTTCCGGGAAAGAAGGATGCTCCGGACCCTGCTTGCCGGCTGTTTAGCCGTACCCATCGAGTCGCATCATGCCTCCCCCCGCGGCGAGCTACCTGATTGATGCATGGATGGAAAAAATAGCCTATGGAAATTAGTCTCCGGCAGATCTCAGGGTTCATAAGATGGTCCTGTCCGCGTGGGAGGAGACTGAATGTCTGCTCCGTGGATGATCGGGCTGTCTATGAGAGCGAACGTACATCAGTGATTGACTGACTTACACCTGGGTTCCTGATTTCAACCACCTAGCCATGGGGTCCGACACCTTCGAGCTGGCCGGGCGCCACTTCCCCCGCGTTACGTGGTACAAAAATCCTGGGATGAGGAAGACCTACATCTGCTTGATGTTTGTGGTCTTGACTTCGGTGGGAATTCGTGCCGCGACCAGTCATTGCGCGTGCTGACTCCTGGACAGGCTACCAATGGCTACGACGGATCGATGATGAACGGATTGCAGATCCTGAAACCCTGGCAGGAATACTTTGATCATCCCAAAGGCTCGATGCTGGGCATTCTCAGTGCTATCATGTCGCTCGGGTCGTTGGCGGCGCTCCCGGTGGTGCCGTATACGGCGGATATCTTGGGTCGCCGCATGGGCATCTTGATCGGGTGTCTGATTATGTACGTGACGGGTTTTAGTTTTCTTGGTTCTGACGGTAGATGCTCATTTCTGCGGATAGGATCCTCGGCGTGATTCTGCAGAGTATCGGCGCGACCTACGGCATGTTCCTGGCCGCGCGGTTCCTGATCGGCTTTGGCGTAGCCATTGCCCATGGAGCTTCCCCACTGCTGATCACCGAGCTGGTCCACACCCAGCATCGTGCGGTATTCACGACTATCTACAATAGTACGTCTCCCATGGATCTAACTCGATGGTTTATTGCAGGTTCCCCACTAACCGCTCTCTTTTGCGCAGCCACTTGGTATATCGGTGCCATTGTCGCCGCTTGGCTCACGTTCGGCACCAACAACATCAACAATGACTGGTCGTGGCGTGCCCCGTCCATGGTGCAGGCGATCCCTTCCGTCATCCAGGTTGTTTTCGTCTGGTTCGTGCCCGAGTCGCCTCGATTCCTCATCTACAAGGGCAAGCACGAGCAGGCGCTGAAGGTGATGGCGGATGCCCACGCCAACGGCGACCAAGAGGACGAGGTGGTACAACTGCAGATCCACGAGATCAAGGAGACGATCCGGCTGGAGAAGGAGTTCGAGAGCAGCAGCTGGAAGGAGCTGATCCGCACCAAGGGCAACCGACACCGTATCCTGATCTGCATCACGGCGGGGTTCTTCTCGCAGTGGTCGGGCAACGGGCTGGTGTCGTACTACATCGCGAAGATCCTCGAAACGGTAGGCTACCGCGACACGGTGCAGCAGAACCTGATCAACGGCTGCCTGAACATCCTCAACCTGATCGTCGCCCTGAGCATGTGTTTCTTCGTCGACAAGTTTGGCCGCCGGCGGCTCTTCCTGATCTCGACGGCGGGCATGCTCGTGGCGTTCATCGTCTGGACGATCTGCTCGGCTCGCTACGCGCTCACCCACACCTCCTCCACCGCCAACGCCGTCGTCGCCATGATCTACCTGTACTACGTGTTTTACAACCTTGCGTGGTCGGGTCTCCTGGTCAGCTACACGGTGGAGATCCTGCCTTATAGTATTCGCGCCAAGGGCATGACGGTGATGTGGTTCTGCATTGATGCCGCACGTACGTCTATCTTCCCTCTCCCCTTCCTCCTCCCGTCTGGGCCATGAATGGTACTAACGTGACAATAGTTTTCTTCAACCAGTACATCAACCCCATCGCCCTGGATGCCATCCAGTGGAAATACTACATCTTCTACTGCGTGTGGCTGGGCGTCGAGCTGGCGGTGGTGTGGTTCTTCTACGTTGAGACGCGCAACACGCCACTGGAGGAAATCGCCAAGTACTTTGATGGTGAGAACGCCATGGTCGGGGGGTCGGCGGCGACTCAGAAGGCGCGCGATCTGGCGTCGACGCTGGAGACGGAGAATGTCAATGAGAAGAGTGCTTGATTGTTTAGTCTGGTGGTTTTTATTCTTTCGATTCTCTACTCTATTGTTTGTATTCTTTAGTTATTTTATTATTGCATATTCAACTCGATCCTACTCGATTCAATCCTATCCTATCTGATTCTCCTCTATCCGGTTCATTTCTAGTATAAGATAGTAGTAACGAGTCGTGTTCACTAAATCATGTGTCCACTGCCTGAGGCCGTAACCAGGCAATGCTGAATACCCTTCCCCCTTCCCCATCACCACCATCAACCTCCCTCAACCCTCAACCTCACCACCCACCAACCAACCACTCCTAACAATCATGGTATCCCTCCCCCCACCATACAGAAACCGAAACTGAAACAAAAAGAAGACCTAACCAAGATAGGCTCCCAAAATCCCCAAAAGCACCAAACAAGCACTCATCATATCCCACCTCCAACACTCGACCACCTGCCACACACTCCGCGATCTGGAGCGCACTCTCCCAGCCGTGGCCTCCATCGCGAGCATCCAAGTCAAAGAGTACCTGCAGGAGCTGGCGGACGGGGGCCAGATCCACGTGGAGCGGATCGGCACGGTGAACTGGTACTGGAGTTTTGCGGGGGTGGAGCAGCGGGGGCGGGAAGCGCGGGTGCGGAGGTTGGGGGAGGAGCGGGATCGGGTCCAGGGGGTGGTGGATGGGTTGGTGGGTGCGTTGCGGGAGAGGGAGAGGTTGTTGAGTGAGGAGGAGAAGGGTGGGGAGGGTCAGAATGGTGATGGTGATGTTGAGGGGGAGAGGGTGAGGTTGGAGGAGGAGAGGCGGGTGGTTAGGGGGGAGAGGGATGCGCTGAGGAGGGAGTGGGAAAGTTGTGCTGGTGGTGGTGGTCGGAGTGGTGAGGGTGGGATTGGGGATACGGGGATGGATGGGGAGACGCTACGAAGGGAGATTGCGCGGTTGAAGGAGGAAACGCGTCTGTGGACGGAGAATGTGTGGGTGGTGGAGGGATATCTGGAGCGGTTGGCTGGAGGAGATCGTGAGGTGATTGAGGCTGTGCGGAGGGAATGTTATGGGGAGATGTATGGCGATGGGGAGGGATTGGATGTGATTTAGTATTTTCCTTTCGTCCTTCTTTCTTTCTTTTATTATTAATAGTAGTATTATAATTATAATTATAATTATTATCCTTATATTTATTACCATTCTCATTGTTGTTGTTGTTGTTATTTTTTTGTTATTATTTGTATAGAGTTCATGTCAATAGTACGTCACGTGCGGGCGAACGGTCACGCCGAGCCACAAAGAAAGCTTGACTTTCTCCTTCTCCGCTTATCTTCTTCTTCTCCTTCTCTTCCCCTGTATTGTATCTTTCTTCACTTCTCTCTCGCTTCACTTCTCCTCCTCGTCTTTTCCTCCTTTTCATCCCCCCCATTCCACTCTCTTACTCCCTCCACGGCGTCTCTTCCGTGGAATCTCTCGCTTCCATCCATTCCTCTCGCCTCTCCCAATCTCTCCTTTCCCCCATCCATTCCCTCCTTTACGGAGAACTCCGGACTATATCTCACCCCCCACCACCACACCCTCGATCGGCCTCATCTTTCGACCTCCCTCTTCTCCCCCACGCCACTTGTCGATGGTCGTCTGTCCTCGTCTCATCCAAATGATGCCGCTCGATCGTCCGTGTTTGTGACTCCCTCGTATCTCTTTTTCCTTCGTCCCTCCTCCTTCTCTCACTTCCCTCCGATTCCGACCTCCTGTCGACACATCCCACGTCTCGCCGATCGCCTGCATCGTGGCCCCCCTCCTTGCCCATTTCATACGCGCCCGATCCGACCCGGTCACAATTCGATTGATCCATCAGCCGTCTTACTCGCGTCCTGATTTCCGACAGTCCCGTGGTGTGGGAGACCACGGTCAACTCCTACTTCCCCGATCACCCCTCGAAAATCCCTCCTCCTAATCTCTTCCCTCCTTCCCTCCCCACACGTCAATCTCCCTTGCGTTGGCATTCTGCATTCCCATCTGGAAAACCTCCCCGTCGAGTGTCTGGACGGTTCTGCATCTCTCCTCCCGAGGGAAACTCGGATCCGCCTCCCTCTCCTCCCTCTCCTCCTTCTCCCCTTGGGTGGATGACACATCGCCTTCCCCCTGTGTCTGGTCAAATCGCGTCGTGATCACCGTCGTCTTCCTCCCTCTTCCTCCTTCCCGCCATCGTTGTGTGGATTGAACGACCCCGGGCCCCTGTGTCATGTCCGTCAATTCGTTCCCCGCGCAGTCCTCCTCGCCGCTCGGTCGGAATCGCAGCTCACTCCTGTCCAAATTCCGCTCCCAACTCGGTCAACGCAATCGCAGCCTCGCCGACTTCTATATCGAACCCGACGATCCCTGGCGCTCGTACTTCCCGGGCGATGTCGTCACGGGCACCGTCGTCCTCACCGTCGTCCGCCCCGTGCGCATCACCCACCTCGTCCTCTCCCTCCATGGCGTCGTCAAGGTCTTCAAGAATACCGTCCCCTCCGGGGAAGCTACCCCGGAGGTGTCGTCCCTGGGCCCTGGCCGCGGGCGGCGCGGGGCCGAGTATCTGGGCAACGGCTTGGCCACCCTCTTCGAGGACGAGGTCGTTCTCTGCGGCGAGGGTCGCCTCAAGGAGGGTATCTACAAGTTTCGCTTCGAGATGTCCTTCCCGCCGTATGCCCTGCCCAGTAGCATCAGCGTGCGTGAACCCCTTCCGTGATCCAACGCGCCCGGAAAACCTCCCTCCTGCTAACTGGACGCGTCTAGTTCGAGCGCGGTACCATCGCCTATTTCCTTACGTCCACCCTGACCAAACCGACCACCATGAACCCCACCCTCACCTGCCGTCGTCGCATCAACCTCCTTGAAAACATCGACATCGCCCCCTTCCCCGCCCCCAAGGCGCGTGTCGTCACCCTCGAGCCCGTCTCCAAACGCTCCAAGTCCAAGGCCAAACCCCGATCCAGTGCCACCGATCCCCCGACCGATTCCCCCACGACGCTCGACCCTGCCCACGGCGCATCCGCATCCGACCCGCCCCCGTTGAGTCCCGCACCCAGCAACGTCAGCTCGTCGAGTCACCGGAGCAACAGCACGCAGAGCTTCCAGATCGCCGGCAGCGATCCCAGCTCGTCCACCGGAACCGGCGTGCGCACCAGCGAGGCCCGCAGCCTCACCCCGTCCCTGGGCGACCGGACCATCACCGCCAAGGCCGAGGTGCTTCGCGCCGGCGTCCTCCCCGGCGACACCCTCCCCATCCAGGTCACCATCGCCCACTGCAAGCAGGTGCGCAGCGCGCACGGCATCATCGTCACCCTCTACCGCCAGGGTCGCATCGACCTCCACCCGGCCATCCCGGTCGGTCGGTCCGCCGAGGGCAAGAAGCCCGTCTACGAGGATTACTACCCGCGTTCCCGGACGGGCCTGGGCGGGCTCACCCTCGGCACCAGCCGCAGCAGTAGCGTCTTCCGGAAGGACCTCGCCCAGGGCTTTGCGCCCCTGGTCGTCGACCCGTCCACCCTGACCGCCGTCGTCAAGACCTCCCTGCGTATCCCCGAGGACGCCTTCCCTACCATCACCCGCACCCCGGGCAGCATGATCAACTTCCGCTACTACGTCGAGGTCGTCGTCGACCTGCGCGGCAAGCTCATGTCTCCCGATCGCTTCCTGCCGCGCTTCAACCTCATGTCCTCCGGCGGCAACTTCTCGCCCAGCGGCAAGGTCCTCAATCCGCCCGACGCCGCCGGCGGCGCCGCCATCACCGCCAACTGGGCCGGCAACATCCTCGACACGGACCAGATCCGCCGCGAGAAGGGTGTCGTCGCCGTCGCCTTCGAGGTCGTCATCGGCACGCGCGACTCGCATCGCACCCCGTCGGCCCAGCGCACCCCGTCCACGGCCGCCACGTCCGACGCGCGCTCCGAGGACCCCGGCTCGCTCGAGGAGCCGACGAGTCCGCGGCGCGCGGGGGAGTCCGCCACTGGCGACCCGACGTCGGCGCCCGCGGACTACGGGTTCCCACACCCGGACGCCTACTGGGCCGAGTACCCCGAGGGGCCGCCGCCGCCACCGCGGCCCTTCCAGTCGCTAGGCGAGGTGGTAGCCACGCCGCCGACGGAGGACCCCGTCGATGAAAAGACACGGCTCCGGCGCGCGGAGCAGACCCTGCTCCCCAGTCAGCCGCCCGCGGCGGAGGCGGCGGACGACGCGGGCGTGGGCCCCTCGACCGCGCCAGACGCCGCCACACCCACGGCGCCGGTACTCGAGGAGGACGACCGCTCCCTCCACGGCTATCAGCATCTACAGTCCCCCGCGCCGGACGATGGCGGCGGCGTCGGCCGATCCGCACTCCAATCGGCGGAGTCGGACCAGACGGTGGTCCCGGGCGGCGCGCATGTGGATGACAAGCAGGAGCTGGAACGACAGCGTCTGCTGATGGAGGCTAGCGCACCGGGCGATCATGATTCCCCCGTCGCGGACGGGCCCAGCGCGCCTCTATTCCACGAGGATGATGACACCCCGCTGGTCGGGCGAACGGCCCCCGCTGATGAGACCCTGCCTCGCTATCAGCGATAGTCTCGGCTGCATCCTACCCCTACGACCTTGCGATGGACGGCCGTGGCTGGCCGATGATGAAAGCCAAGAAGCACATCCCTTGGGGATACGGGGTGTCTGTAGTGGAATGTTTGCATTGATTTTTGTTGCTGTTCGGGTTCCCGGAAGATACCATCTTTGTTGGCGCTGGTTCACTTGTTTTTGAATTGATTCCCTGCGGCCCCTGATGACCATCCCAATGGGGGATGGGGGCGTTTTGGGTGGTGTTTGGGAACGGATCTGGGATGGCTGGCCGACCCGCCAGTTCTTTGTTTGTCTGCATGGTTTGATAGCATGTTAGCTGTCTAGGGAGTAAATCTCCCGGTGTATATAGTGAATGGCTGGGTGTGAATGCGCACCGGTCAATGAATGTTTGCTGAGTGATCTGCTTTGTAGATTGGGGTATTTATATCGGCTATTCCCCCCCTCTCCTCTTCTTCTTCCTCTCCTCTTCTTCTTCCTCTCCTCTCTCTCATTCCTCCCTACATTATACCCATATTCAAGCCAACTTCCTACGAAGCACATTCCTCTCCCTCTGATATCTACCCTACCATATACATAGGGCTCGTGAGCCCATCTATTTATACCAGGGAAAATCCGAGCCTGATCCCCTCTGAAAGCCCTCTTCGCATTTGATACGCTATAGTGGCCTAGGCCCAAGGTCACCACAAGCACTATACTCACAGACGCAAGATGCTATTCTGGCTGGTACGGCATAAGACCGCAGAGTCTGCATCGACTCCCTTTCGATGTATACACCATAGCGAGGCATCTGTGAACCAAAAGTGCCATGGCATCTTTTATGGTCCGTTGGACGACTATCAGTCAATATGGGTGGACGCGGCTACACCACATCTTGCCATATCACTGGCGACTATCTAGTGTTAGTCTGTCAGTTCAGCCGGCCTGAGCCTGCAATCAATGTGCAGGAATGTACATCTTCTCTCCACTGCCACTTCTCCACCAGGAAATTGGACGTGTGCGTCGTCTAGGATAGGATAGACGAAGATTGTCTGTATGACGGGCACTATCAAACTCACGCCAGCGCTCCTCCCGCAACGCAGTCTGTGAACAGGTACGTTTCGACATGTCCTGCATCCTTTGATAATGGCTAATGAATTGTTCAGGCCGCCACGGGTGTTCTTGGTGATGTTTATAACCTTGTCCTCGCCGTGGAATGGAATGGCCCCAGACGGGGCGTCCGTATCTACCCCAGAGCGCGTGGAGATTATCGAGCGATTCACCTCGGACACTACGTCTTGCCATATCACTGGCGACTATCTAGTCACTATATCATCTCGGCTGGCTTAATCTCCAAGCCATGTGCAGAAATGTCCATCTACTCTCCACTGCCACTTCTTCACCAGGAGATTGGACGCGTATGCCGTCTCGGGCAGACGAGGGTCGATTGTCTGTGTATGACTACGAGGTAGAGGGGACTTTCCAGGTGGGCCTGGGTCAAAAGAACCAGACTAAGGCCATGCTGTTCCTTATAACCGAGGTGACTCGACATATATATACCTCCTATGTGCGCCATGGAACTTATAAATACCCAGAGCAGATCAACAAAATGGTTGGTTTGTGCGTGAGTTTCAACGCTTTCCTGCATGGGCTTTTTATGTCGCTTCTATTATAGGATTACGCGTCACTGGTTAACCAGGGATATTGACCGAGTCGACCGAGTCGACTATGCACTTACTGGTATATATATATACCTATCAAGCTTAGCTACGCCAGTCACGAACGTTATGCACCTTTCTTCATCGAAAGAGATGATTATATGTCTTGCACGTATTGAAACCAGAGAGCAGTCTGACAGTCCATATATATACCAGCGGTATATGCTTTGCCGACAGTCGAGACGCACCCCAGAGATGACTTTGTCGAGTACGTCTTTGATAACCCACTGTACCGCGTGCGATGGAAGAAACAATCGCCGCAGAAATTATCATAAGTGGGTGTTGACTATGGTACTCTGCTACCATACCAGATGGTAGCATGTCATTGCGTTCGCGTCAATCACGTACTATCCACCATCAGATGGAAAACATTCAACAAGACTTGCGATGCTGAAAGCAAAGACCTCGGTGACACAATGCGTTTCCAAACAGAACACGAGATTGAGAACACTCACATACGTCTTGCGACGCTGAATGATAGATGCACCTTAAGCGGTCGCTCATGTCACGGCTCTATACAGCAGGCTATCCTTGCACGATGCTGAATAGAAACTACCGGAATCACAGTCGGATTCTGGAGTACTTCAACTGTGGCGTGTATGGTGGCCAGCTATTGCCTATTTCAAGTTAGCGATGTGCTTAACAGGGTCTCGGTGATATAGTGTGCTATTCAAGAGAAAAAATGTTTGATCGACTGGTTGAACGCAAAGGGAAGCAATAGTGGGTACGAAGAAAGGAGCAGACGCATGTGTGGTCTCGTGTTTGATACTGTACGGGACTGCCTAAGATTTCACCAATCGAGCACGAAAAACAGGCGAAATACTGAAGATATTCGGTTTTGAATGGCAGATATTACTCAGACGAGGGCAAATTGCGGCCTACATGTATGGTGGGCATACACTATCTATTCCGAGTTAGCGGTGCGTCTGATAGGGTTTCAGTGGTATAATATATATTGCTTAATAGAATACAAGATCGATCGATTAGTTAAACTGAAAGCAAAGTAATAGTACGTATAATGAAAAGTAACAGGCGCATGTGCGGTCTCGTTTATGACCTTGACTCTGATAAATACCCTACTGACCCCTAATGGGCATTGGAGTACAGTCCGGTGGTCTATCATGATTATGCTAAAGCTCCAGGACTTGGAAACCTGTTGGTCTGTTGCTGGCGAGGGATAAGCTCGTGGGGTCAGAGAATAATTTATGTTATCTTTAGAGGGCGTGGAAAGACAGGTGTAAACACTATTGGAATATTGTTAATGGTCGTTTGAGACTCGCATTCGACATGCAGAATTGTTTGTTTGTTAAACAGGAACGAAGCCTTGCATTGTATTACAATACTGAAGACAGGTGGTTGTCTTCTAGACTAACTGAGGCGAGCCATTTGTCATGTATATATAAACGTAGATTTATATGAAGAAGCAAAGAGAGGAAGCAAGGCTCATGGCTGTCATGACTTTAAAGGACCAGAAGCTACGTTCTACTCACTACATTATGTTACACAGAATAGGTGGTCCACCAGTCCCTATTACATGGAGATATGGCCACCACTTACTTACCGCTGGGTCCCTGGAGTCGGCTATTTAGGGCTTGCAGACGCTAGGATAGGATGGCCGTAAGATCCGTGCTAGATAGACTTGGTCTGTCGCCTAACCGGAGACCCAGCGTCTAACGAATGGACGAGGGGAGCCGTTCATTGCGGCGCAGAGCGACAATGAAAGATCCCAAAGTGTGAGTGGGACGAGGCTGAATGGACAAGTCTAACCGGATGATTGCCCAGTCTATAGACTGTGCAGCATCGGCAGGAAAGAGAGACAGGTGTGCGACAGTGTCCATGCCTGTCCACCACCGTCCCTATGCAGACTGCAGCGTTCAATCACGGATTGCTGCAGGAGTCGCTCCCAGCGAGGTGTCATTCGTGCGACCTTTCGATGCACAGGGATAGTATCGTCGGACCGCTCGGAGATTTCGCGAGGGCTAATTATCGTCCACTGGACAGCGCCCAGTGAGAATTGCTATTAATATTTCAGTTGGGAATCTATTTTGGGTTCATCAATCACACCTATATTACTATGTTGGTGTATATTTTTGGTCAGAACCCCGCAGTTCTTGGTCTGTTCTAAGAATATATGCCCACCTAAGGATTATCCCAAAGGCGCTTAATTTAGGGTCTTGGGTTCGGTTTGGTTGGACGAGAGAATGCCGATGTGTGACCTCGGGACAATCCGCACAAAGGGGATGGTGACATGCGACACGGGAGTCTGTCTGGAAAAGAAGCGCATTGATCCTGGTACCTGTCTTGACTGGAGGAGAGTAATGAGGAAGTCAACCAAGTAGAATTGATGATAGATCAGATGAAGTCAAAAGAACGGTCTGCACGGGGCTTGGCACTTTTGTCCGCTTTGTCTGCTTTGACCGATTTGTCTCATCGTTATCTTATCCTCATCTTATCTTCATCGCAACGTTTACTTCAACTTCATCTCCATCTTCACCTCATCTCTCCTCTCATCTCCCGATCTCATGTCTTAACCTCCACCTTCATATCGTCCTATCCCCATTCGTTCTACGTCGTAGTCTCAACTGCGACCATGACAAATTCAATAGTCCCGATTCCGCCAACCGTGTGACAGGATGTGACTCGAGATCGAGACTGCAGGACTAGCGGCGAGCTAACCCATTCCCAATCAAAGGTCCTTAATTGACGCCATGCAAGGCTAATTATGGAAGCCTCGCCTGCCCGAGTGAGCCAATTTACTCCTTCCTGGCTCCTGCAGCTAGAGCCCACTGTCACATCTGGCACGCAGTCATCGATCATGAATGGCCCATGGTTGGCGGCGGGTTTCCCGTCCCTGCACCAACTCCCCGTCCGGGTCAACCAATCGTGCAGTCAGATGGGAAAGCTTGGCTCCTGGCGCTACTTTAGCATGGAGTGTGGGCTCCTCCATTCGGCATTCTCCATTGCCATCCCCGCTTCATTCTCACCAACCTCGTTCCTCCGCCTCCCCCCCGGTCCATGTTCGGTGCTCAGTCCTCAACCATTACCTCTTTGGGACTATCGTTGGCTGGGTTCCCTAAATTAACGTCCTCGTTTTGTTTGTTATTGGTCAAACATATCCGGATTCGGGCCTGATGTCTTCATGTCACAAGGTCACTTCGCTCCTCCTCACCAGTCTCCACCCGAGGGATATCATCGGAGGTGCCAGCCAAAACTGGGGCATAACATCTTGAAAGATCACGCAAGTGGAGGCGATTCGATGAGAGATAAGACTGTCCTGTTGGGACAAATTAACTCGCAAGCGAGGAAAATAAAAATAGCAATCAAATAAGATAAAAAAAGAAAGGAAGGAAGGAATCCACAGGCTGCAGTCGCACAGATCCCTCCCACGGGCAGACCTCATCCCAAGAGCGAGAAGATCCCTCCACAGCCAATCACTCCCTCCAAGAACGCTGAAGGATGCGGCATGGGCGCCAACGCTGGTGGAATGATCCCAAAATTATCCAAAATTAGCTTCAGTTCCCGGCCCGTGCATGATTTCCTCCCCTGCTAGCGGATCGTCCCTGCGATCAACCCTCTCCACCAATCGAGCCTGCGCACCACCACCACAATTGGATCTCCCCTCCCCAAGGTTGGCGTCGAAGTTCCTGCGGAGTGTGCGATCAAAATAGAAACACCCCCGGTCCATCACCGGCCCATCATGTCTTTATTAAAGCTTCCAGCTCCCGCCGTCTCCTCGGCCGGTCTGGTCTCTCACCTCCCAGCGTGTTGATTCGCCTCGCTTTCATTCTCTTAACCCGCGTGGTGTTGCTTGAATTTGGTGCCTGCAAAGCCTGCTGGTTCAGCTTTGCCCTTAATCCTACCCTTAATCTTGTCCTCAGCTCGCCAGTCGACTGTGTTCCGGTCCTTTCCCTTGTCCCGCGTCCCCCTTTCGGATTGATTCCGAATTACGGTTCTATTGAATTTTTTACTTAATCAACCACGATGCCAGCCGCTCCAAAGAAGAAGTCGACCTCGACCAACACGGCGCCGCCCAAGATGGTCGAGTCGCAATCATCGTCCGGGAGTGAGGGGGCCTCGGGGCTCATGGATAAGGCCGCTGTCAAGCTGCACAAGCGGTCTCGTTCTGGTAAGCGTCGCTCCGTGTTCTCCCAACTCTGGACAAGGGGCCTAGTTACTCAACGGACGTCGGGGAAATTAGGATGCTTTACGTGCCGCCTGCGTCGGAAGAAGTGTGACGAGAAACACCCGTCCTGTGGAGCCTGCAACAACCTCAACGTGAAATGCGAATACAAGCGCCCCATCTGGTGGGGGAATGCCGAGCAGCGGAAGATCCAGAAGGAGCGCATCAAGAACAAGATCAAGCAGACCAAGATGAACGAACGCAATGGGACCATGACTGGTAAGTGTCTCCACAGGGCTACCCTTTCCCCAAAAGGATCCCCACCTCCCCTACCCCTTCCCCTACCCCCTTCCCGTCTGACCCACGACAGTCGATGCGTCGGGCCACAGCCGCAGTATCACGGTCACATCGCCCACAACAACCGAGTTCGAATTCGGCCGTCCTGTCTTCCCCGAGCAGTACGACATCTTCTCGTCCTCCCACATGCCGACCCCCGTCATGTCCCAGGCCGTCTACCCGCAGTGTACCCCCTACGAGATCGATGTCAAGACCGAGCGACACACCTTCGTCAACGACGTACCCCTGCGCCACGACTCGTCGACCTCTACCTTCAGCTCCTTAGCGCCCCCGCAGTTGAATGCCCCCCTGCCCACGTTCCCGGGCGAGGAGTGGTTCCACGACGAGTACTTCAGCCACGCACCGCCCGCCCTCCCGGGCATCGACCCCACCCTCTGCGACCCCACCCTCGACCAGACGTATGCCCTCCTGCAGTCCAACATCCCTGTGTCCGACCACGACCGGCCGCTGCTCGACCACTTCATCCACAACGTGCTGCGCATGATCTTCCCGGTACTAGAGGCGCACCAGCGCGGACACCTGCGCGCGCAGGCCATCCTGCAGGCCCTGGAGACGAACCGCTGCTACCTGCACTGCTGTCTCAGTGTGGCCGCCATCCACCTGAAGACTACCGAGGGCATCGTCGGCGAGCAGATCGACCACGACATCATGCGCCACCGGTTCGAGGCGGTGTCGCAGCTGTGCCAGGCGCTGGCTGAAGACACCAAGCACGAGGAGATCCTGGACGCCACGCTCGCCATGATCTTCTTCCACTGCTCCGTGGGACCCGCCGACGACCATCTGCCCGACATCCCCTGGTTCGACCACTTCCAGGCGGCCTCCAACCTGGTGCAGCGACTGGGCCTCTCCGGAGCCGTCGGCGCCCCGTACCTGCTGCCCCCCTTCAACATGACCCTGACCTCGTGGATCGACATCTTAGGCGCCACCATGCACGGCCGCACCCCCGAGTTCGCGCACACCTACCGCTCCAAGCACCTCAGCGGTTCGTCCTCAGGCCTGCGCGAGCTGATGGGCTGTGACGACCGCGTGATGTACCTAATCTCGGAGATCAGCTGCCTGGAGGCCCTAGCCGGCGAAGGCCGCATCGACGCGATGGGCGTCTGCTCGCACGTGTCAGCACTAGGCCGCCAGCTGGAGTTCACCGAGCCCGCCGACCAAACGCTAGAGAGCCCCTTCTCGCCAACGACAGGCATCCTGCGGCCTGAGATCCTAACCAAGAACATGACCGCCGTCTTTCGCATCGCTGCGCGCATCTACCTCTGCAGCCTGGTCCCCGGCTTCGACCGCTACCAGCACAGCAACCTCAACCTGGTCGCCGCGCTGGCCACCACGATGCAGTACATCCCAGGCGGACCCGAGGGCTACGACCGTTCCCTGGTGTGGCCGCTACTGATCGCAGGAGCCTACTCGGTGCCAGAGAGCCCGCTGCGCCTGGTGCTCGGCGAGCGGGTAGCCGCGCTAGGCGAGCACGCCGACCTGGGCAGCTTCGGCCGCATGTATCGCCTGCTGCAGGAAGTATGGCGCGTCAACGACGAGCCGCCCGTGCCCTCCCTGGAGGAGAACCCGGGCCTGTCGTCTGGATCGGCGCCGTCCAGCCCCGTCCTGAAGCTGGAGGAGGGAGTGGAAGGGGTAGAAGAGGTCCCGCGCGATTCCACTTCGCACTCCTCCCCCGACCAGAGCGTGGAGTGGGGTGTACCTTCCGAGATGCCCAAACCGATGACGGTGCACTGGCGCGAGGTGATGCACCGCAATGGATGGAACTACCTTTTGCTGTGATTTCTGGGTTGTTTTTCCTCTTCTTCTTTTTACTACTTTCTTGTTTACAAGAAATCAGTCACCGTTTACGAGAACCAGCCACTCCCTCCCTGATTTGATCCCTCCCCTCACCCTCCCTCGAGAGGGACGCTAGCGGGTCTGGCATGGGAGCGCAGAGCAGAGCAGAGCAAAGCAGTCATTCCGAGTCAAGACGGGAGAGTCAACTCCAACACCCCACTTCGCAAGGGACTCATCCCGACCCAGGGCTCATCTCGACAACTCTTCACCACCGGGTCACTCTTTGATTCCTATTGGATGTGGATCCCGTCTGAATGTCTGACATGTCGGAACGAAGGGAAACTGGCTATCTCGAGTCACTCGTTTATGACTCACGCGGGATGCATTGCGGGAACAATGCATGGATGGCGTTTTGGATTATGGTGTTTTGTGTCTTTGTGTGAGTGAGTGGGTGGGTGTGTGTCTTGTGTGTGTGGAGAGAGGTGAAGTGGGGGAGTGCTTGGTGGTTAGTGTTTTGGAGCGATAATACCCTCTTTTGAGTACGAGGTAGACATGATATTATGTTATATGTGGCGCATGGTGGGCTATTATGTAGGAGACAGACCTATATATGAAAAAACTGCAGTGGGAAATTCTCATTCCATACAGAGTAGACAATTCGTAGGCTTCGGTACGTTCTCACATGGGGATTAACTACATGTACCATTACATACTCTCTGCTCCTTTCTACCCTTCAGCTTGGGTCATGATATCAACATTAGCATGCCCTGTAGCCTTCGAGACGAGAACTGTCAGAGATTTGATTGCCCGAAGCAAAATAATTGGGCATAGAAGTATGTATGAAAACTCGGCTAGCTAAGGAGGTCTGCCTCCCTAGAGCAGTCACTGGCTGCGGTGCGAAGAGCCGCCCTAAAGTGAGTTAGTATCTACACTTATGAGTTGTTCGATGTCTCTGGGGACAGGGATGACTCACTTGTGGCAGAGAAGAGTGCATTTATACCGATCCGATCTAAAGCTTCGACACTGTATTCGATTGCAATACCCCTGATAAAACGGTCAAGATCAGCGGACTAGTCCCCAGTGGTTCTGATAACAGAACCATTTTCATCAGAACAGGTAGCTTTACAAGGAAACTGTATGCCATGCAGCAGTATTCTCTCTCTCAGCATCCCGGTCTCCACATATTCCCACTCACGACCCGTCGAGCGTCAATCCGCAAACCGAGTCGAAGGCCGCGGAGTGGGCCAGAGCCAAGATCCAGTATAGCTACCAATACCGGAACTCATCCCAACGTGTTGGGACGACTGTTCTAGGGAGGGTTATGGTGTTGTACATCTGTTAGCAGCACCTAGACTTGGGGTTTACTTCTAGTTTACCTTTTTTTCGTTTTTTTTCTTTTTTGTCCCGCCCACCATACCCGATATATTCACATAGTAATAATACTGGTAACCGGCCGACCTGCCAAAGGTAGTAATAAACCCAGGGAAATGAATGGACTCACATGTCGGAAAGATCATTGGAGGGACCATCGATTTGGCTACCTTCGCGTTCGGCACTGGCGACACCAGGCAGCCCCGTAGTAACTGCGTTGCTATCACCAGCACCTGCTCCGGTACCGGGCTGGGACGTTCGTCGACCGTCTTGCTGACCTGGGACGTTCTGGAGCGGAATTGAGTCTCCACGCGAGACATCTCCTACCTGAGATGGCGCGGTCTGGCCACCCTCAATGTCCTCGGCAGGTCGACGATTGGGTCGTCGTGATGTCGTTCTCCACGGTAATCGACGGATGATATTCGCTACCAGGCGAGTCAGGCGCCCATGGCGTGGGCTATCTGGCCTGGCCTCCGAGGCATTTGCTGAGTTGGGCGGTGGACTATGTTCTGTGAATATTAAACTGGCAGACTGGTTTGGGCTTCGAGACTTACTTTTGCCGGCTTAGTCGATGCTGAAGCTTGGACCGCACCCACTCTGCAAACTCGTCAACTACCACGGAGAAGGACTTACAAACGAACCAGGTGACGATCACTCCAATGACCATCCACATGTGTGCGGGCTCGATATACCCCGGCATGGTGAAAGGAAGGTGGGTCTGGGGTTTCGAGTAAAAGAAAGTGGGGGTTAAGTTTGTGATGGGAAACGATTGGATTGCTTTAAAAAGTTATGGTAAATGAGTGAACAGCCGGAAGCTAGCTAGAAGAAGAAGAAGAAGAAGAAGAAGAAGAAGAAGAAGAAGAAGAAAACGAAAGCATTCCCACAGGCAGGGGATTTATACCTGGCCTGAAGCAAATCAGACATCCAGAGGTGGAAGGCGCGGATCAGGATGATATCGCCCTCGAACGCGAATACAGCAAGGGCACTCGGCCGTGCAATGACCATAGACCCCAATGAGCGCTCTATCTTCCGCATCATACAGTTTCATGGGCTTGCTATACTCAATCAAAGGTTTCCCACAGCAGCCACAATCCCGCCCACAGCATCCCCCCGTGCTCGCGCATTTCGCACAGTCGAAGACCCAGGCATAGAGCTGACCACCTGGGCCATACCAATTCCACAAGAGCTTGGTTCTCTTCACAGTCCATGTCCGTATTCGCTGGGCATCCATGTCCCTGGCAAGTTTGCAAGTGTTCCAGTATTCTTCCAGTAGTTGCTGGATATCTTGATTCATCCGAGCCGCCGCATCGCTGCAAGCGGTCTCATAAGTCGGCAGTTGCTTGTCGTCGGCTCCTACCTTTTTCGGGAAATAGCTCTGCAAAGCTGTTCTGAGGGCACCAAAAACCGAGAAAACGCGCCATTTGGCAGTAGGTCTTGCAGTTTTGTATAGCCTTTTTCTCTCTTCTATTAAGCGACGGCGTCGCTGTAGATAGGCGAACCCACGCTCACGGATCTCGAGATAAGGCTCCACCCAGTTCTTTTGGGCATCAGATTCGACGGCTTCCTGTGATTCTGGAAGATTATCCAATCGGTCTTTTATCTCCCAATAATTTCCCATAAACGTCTCTCTGAAACGGGGCAGCGGGTTTTGCGACATGCTCAGATTCTCGATTGCAACGAACAAGGATAAGTATATCAAATAGGAGTGGGCTGATGAATTGAAGGTGTCTCCAGCGGACGTGATTTTACCAGGCCAAAGGAAAAGAGCGGACTATTTATACTGATCCCGTTGGTCTAGGAATGACGACAATTGGTCGTCTATCTGACGTATACTTTACCCTTTGACGAGTGACGCTGGCGATAAACTTTAACGCGAAATGGCGCGGAATGTTGGACATTCCGTTGAGTCAACCATGGTTTTCAGTCTGCTCAGCGAGCTTGCTGTTGCCTCGCAGTCACGTATCTTCGCATCATTTGCTTGCAGACGGCCTGTCTGGCACGCGATGGTAAGGTTGTCTTGTTGCTTTGGTTGTAGATCTCGGGATCGATTCGCCCTAGCTTTGGGTCGGTCTCTCTCTGTCCGAAAGCCTCCTCAGGTAGTGTCTCTGGTATCAGTCAGGACTCAGGACATGATGTAGAGTAACGAGAAGTGACTATCTCCAGAGTAGATAGTAGATAGGAGAGCCAGGCCACCGCTAACCGAGGCGCCAATAAGCGGGGTCTTGGCGCCACCTCGCCCGATCGATTCCTGAGGAACCAACATGACCTTCTCTCTCTTTTGTTTCTCTTTCTCATCTCTCCATCTCAAGAACCTCACCTCTCTCCCTCTCTGCCTGCCCCCCCTCAACAAGGTCACCATGGCCATTCGCAACGGGTCGTTCGCGACCTTCCTAATCGTCTGCCGTACGTCCATCCCAACCCCAACCCACCCACCCATCCCCAACGCTAACCCAAAGAAACGAATCCAGCAACCAGCTTCTTCCTCGGCATCATCTTCTCCCTCTTCCCCTACGACTACCCAATCCTGTGGTCGCCGACCCCCACCCCAGCAACACACTATGACTACTTCGAAGCGCACCTCAAGTTCCTGCACGCCTCGCCGCCGCTCATCCCGCGCATCCTCCACATCGTGATCTTCCTCGGTCTGGCCGGCCTCCTCGCCAAGCTGTACCGCCCCTCGGAATCCAACATGCTCTTCGACGGCGCCTCCCTCGTCCTCTACATGTGCGGCATCACCGTCTACATCGCCAACACCGTCAAGGGCCTGCGTCTCGTCTCGGGCGGCCGCTACGGCGCGGACTTGATGTCCGGCCATGCTGTCGGTGAGGAGCTCGCGGAGGGAGAGCAGATCCTTGGCCGGGAGGACTCGCTGAAGGTCCTGGCTGCGAGTAACACCATCCTGGCGCTGGTTCTGGTCGGCGTGTTGGTGTTGCAGGCGGGACAGTGGTATGCGGAGCGGAAGAATGAGCAGGAGTATGAGTCGCTTTCGGGAGTGAAGGATAAGGAGAAGAGGGAGGAGAAGGAGAAGGAGAAGGCTGGGAAGAAGAATCGGTAGTGTTGTTCTTTTTTTTTTCTTGCTTTAGTTTGGTATGGGTTACACGACCCTGTCTTTTATTTGGTGCGGTTGAAGGGGTTGTCTCTTGCTATCGTATCGTATCTACTATATACAATCACTTTTCTACTCTCCGAACACCGGCCCCCACTGGTGATATGCGACGATCTATATACAACCCATCCATACATAGTCCATACGTACATCAATCATGATCGTAACATCAACAGCCAAAAATCAAATCAACAATCAACAATCAATCCGGTCACGTTCCGGAAAATCAAAAATAAATAAATGATGAATGCAGCAGGGGAATCATAGGAAATGGAAAAGGGACAGACACTCCAGCACAAGGATTTGCCTCTGCAAATCCAAAGAACGGAATTCAAAGATGGAGAGAGGGGCATCAAACCAACCTCTCCGGCGCAAACGAGAACGGACTCCGGGGGAGGTCGGGCGTGCGCGGACTCAACGCCTTGGCGAACAGTTCTTCATCGCCGCTGGATGAGCGACCCACGGTGCCCATAGTGCCCATGGCGGCGAAGCCGTGCGCGGGTTGCTGGGCTTGGATGGATTCCGGGGGGAGGACGGCTTTGATATGGGGTTGGGCTTGCGGTTGGGCGTGCGGTTGGGGCTGCGTCTGCCGGTGGAAGGAGTTGAAGGAGGAGACGGCTACGTCGGGGGATTCGGGGGAGAGGAGGTTGCGGGCTGTGTACACAATAATACCATTAGCATTGGAAGTGTGGTGTTAACGAGGAGAAGGAATAGGAGACAAACCGTCCGATCGAGGCGACAATTGCCCTTCCCCCGTCTGCAGCTTCAGCCCCTTGAGCTTCTCGCCCAGTTTCCCTCCCGTCGTAGGCGACACAGGGGTCGTCGGTCCCATGGGATACGCGGGGGTCGCGGTCGAAGCAGTGTCCTTGGCCTTGGACAGGTGGGAGTGTTGGTTGGAGACACCGAAATGGGTCTCGATCCACTCCTTCTCCTGGAGAGCCATGTGGAGGGCGACGCCCTCGACGTTACTCTGGCATTCCTGCTGGATCTCCTGGTCGAGGACGCGCAGGCGCTTCTTGGCCCAGATGGTGTGCAGGACGCCCTTGCGGCCGGCGGAGGAGCCCGTGGCACCGAGCTCCGGGGGGAAGATGGCGGGGAGGGGGTTGAGCAGGAGGGGCGGGTCGGGAGCGTCTCGTTGGTCTCGGGGCGCGTAGGCGAGGGAGACGACGGGCGGGATGGTGACGTGGGGAGGCAGGAGGAAGTAGAGGCGGCGGGTATGGTCGTTGGCTTGTTCGTCGGCGGGGAGGACCGCCTGCTTGCCTTCCCAGGTGACGTGCCAGGAACCGGAGGAGGGGCGGTGGTCTTGGTCCTCCCATTCGATCATCAGGACCTTGGTACCATCGTTGGCCTTGCCGGCTTCGAATTCGAAGCGGGCCAAAGCGCTGATGGTGGTCAGCGGGGGAGGCGGTTGGGGGGGAGGAATTTGGGGGTCTGAGGCCAGGGAGGTTGACATGATGACTGGGTGATTTTCAGTTAACCGCCCGGGAAGGAGGGGGATGCATGGAGGGGAGGAATCGAAGGAGGGATGAAAGAAAAGAATGACGCTGGCGATGGTGATTTGACAGATTGGAGGGGGCGTCGTGGGTTCTATTTTTAGGGGGTGGTGGTGGTCTTGGCGCTCGGCATTTTATCGTCGGGATATTTCAATTTCCCATCTCGAGATATACATACCAAGGAATAGGATACGGTACGGCATACCTGTCTACCTGATGGGGATGACCACTCAGTCTCATACCAGGACCCATCCACGCCAGACGGAAGGAAACCACTGCAGACGATCGACATGCAGACTCCATCCGACTGATCCTTCGGTCGACTTCTCTGAAGACATCGCCTGAAAACGACTCCCCAATTGGCTCATCCCGGGTGATGGCCCTGCATCTCGTCACCCGGTGGGATAGCCGCCAGGACGTCTGTGACGGGAGGGGGCGATCGAGCGGGGTGTGAGGAATCTGGATGGATGGATATTGGAGACCGGATAGGTTGTGATCCAGTGCGCCGCTGGGGAGGGGGATGCACGACTGGATATAACCGGATTGATCTACAGAACAAGTTATTGACCTACGACCTCCATCGTCTCTTGCCTTCATCGTCCCTACCTAATATCCATGGATTCGGCCCTGCAGACTGCAGAGATGCCAAAAATAACTGACCCAATCAGCATGTATCCACCGGGGTCCGGGATGAAAATAGAACAGCAGACTGCACCATGCGGGGTGACGGACAGCGTCACAGACAACACGGCGGCTGTCATCCATTGACAGATCTCCCAATTCCCATGGTCTGAAACCCGTCCCATCTGTTCTCTCCAGTCAGAACATGTCCCTAGGTGGGTAAGGGACTGGTACCTAACTAGAAGCAGGTACGGTACCAATGATGGATACCCAGAGGTACCTCGAGATAACCGCCCAGTGTCCACCCTGTTCCCCCGACTCCACGAGGGGAATCCCGCCGCCCCACCCACCCCGGAACCAGTCTAGCGCCGGCGCTTAAACTGGCTCCCAGACACCGGAGGCTGCGTCACTGATTGGTGAGGGGGGGAACTCAGCTTGTGATGGGAGAAGGGAAGGAAAATCAGATCAAATCAGATCAGACCAAAATCAAAATTAAAAATCAGGAAAAAGGGTGAAAGAGGGGAGGAAGGTTGAGTCCGATCCTATTTTTACCAATACAGGACGTATACACTTATAATACCTGTACTACTATAGTAGAGACTGGTATAGATACAGGATCCCTTGAAACAACTGCATTCTGCAGACCAGTTGAAACGCCCTGCGCGTCGTTCGGATCCAATCAGTGCTGTATCGATGCCTCAGTCTCCGGTATTCTGTAATTTATCTGGTAATAGCCCTACCATACTGACTCCGACCTACAGCTGTCATGCAGTCAACCAGGCCTATCCAGGTTATACTTCTTCATCAAGGTCAAGAATAGAAAAAGTAATGTCATTATTCATTGCAGATAGTCGTAACGAGAGTCCTTCCTCCACGCATTCCAGATACCAGAGACAAGAGACCCCGTATTTTCCAAAGAGTCCTCGGAAAAAGAGAGAAAGTCAAGAGTGCTGCCAACGCCAGACACCTCGCCAACTAACCAGCCAGCCGGTGATTTCCCTGCCTGAACCGTTCCAATCCGTCTTCCAAACGAAAGTAATAAAGTAGTACCAATGACAAAACAAACAAAGGAAAGGTCCTAAGACTCGGTGTTCGTATCCTTCTCTTCCTTCGTCTCGTTCTTCCTCTCTTTCGGCCCCTCCCTCGCCTTCTCCCCTTCCTTCTCCTCCTCCTTTCCGTGCTCCTCTTCCACCCTCTCCTCTTTCTCCTCTATCACCACCTCTCGCTCTACTTCTTTCCTCCTTTCCGTGACACTCTCCGTCTCCTCCGAATTAGCGCGATCATCACGATCGTGGCACTTCCTCCGTTTCCCCTTGGGCGGCGCATCCAGCTGCGTCCGCTTGTACGTCACCGTATGCGTCACCACGTGCCGCACGCTGACCTTGCTGCTGGTCGTCGCGCTGCGCGGTCCCTCGTAGTACCGCAGCTTCCAGTCCGACGGCGAGTAGGGCGATCGCAGCATCGTCGCGCTGTGCGGAGAGAAGGAGTAGTCCGCCGCCGACACCGGCGTCGTAGGCGAGTACCTCAGTGCAGGAGGGATGCGCAGGCTGCGCAGGCTGCGGGGATCCCGTCGGACGGGGCCCGGTGGGGGAAGCTGCAGGTGATGGTGATGGGGGACCGGGGGCGCCGTGAAAGGGGTCGGCGGGGGTAGAGAAGCGTTGCTGCTGTTGTTGCGGCTGTCCCGTTCGCCTTCTGCGCCCGCTGCGTCTTTGGCGGACTTTGGGGGCTGTTCGGCTGCCGAAGAAGCCGACGAGCAGCTGGAAAACGAAACGCCTGGGGCGGCGCTGGCGGGCTGCGAGGTCGGCGAGTAGGCCGGGGGCCGATCAAAGCTGAGACGGGAGAAGTTGACGTTGGCACTGGAGGGACTGGAGAAGATCGGGGTCAAGGCCTTGAGGAACTCTGTATAGGCCGCCGGCGGCGTGATCGGGGTCGACATGCCACCGCTCCCGTCTTCCTGTTTGACGTTGTCCGACAGGCTGGACCCTGTGTCGGCACGGAGTTCCGACGGGAAGGTCATGGTATTGGGAGTCCTGAGAGGGGGAAGAGAGGGTTTTGCAGACGGCATGGTGGTGGTTGAGTGTAGTGGTAGTATATAAGGTTATATAGATGCCGCGGTATAGATCGTATAGATTGGACGGAGACGGTAAGGTGTTCAACCTCTACTCCAGACCGGTAGAGACAACGAAAGAGACAGGCCCCAATAAGAGATAAAAGATTGAACGAGAGAGATGGGCCAACTTGGTCTCACGCAAGCAGGAAAGGAAGAAGGAAAAGAGGAGACGAAGAGAGAAGCGCGAAAGAATGGAGGGAAATCGTTCTTTTATTTCTCAGGTGGCCCGTATTGCCCCGTACGCGGGATACGATACGGTACGGTACAGTATGGGCGGGACAAGACCTGAGGCAGCCGTCAGTCACTTGGGCTCCATCCACTCACCATCCACCATCCCTCCATCCACCACTGCATCTGCATCCTCCACCCACCCATCATTCCAGGCTAGAGTCTCTTACCGTGTGCTGTGGATCAATGCCTTGGTGGGCAGAGTTGGTTCAAGCAAGGCCGTGGCAGTATGGGTCCAATGCCAATGCACACCGGGTTCAGATCACAATCATGAAGATTTGGACCCAGATGTCTGGAGAGATTCTTCATGGGAATTGATCACTTTTATATCTGAATTCCAGCTAAATTCCATCAAACACCAACACTTAAGTCCCACCCTCTTGTCGCGCGCCATCAGAGACATCCGGTGTAATACCCCCCTGGGGCCGTCTCCTTAACGCGCACGGCCTCCTAGTGGCGGTTCGAGGCACTCCCGTTCCCAGCAGGTCGTTACTCTCAATCACCCCCGACCGCTCATGGCGGCCGCCGGTTGGATCCTTCAATTCCATTGTGTATCGAGCGGGGCGGCTGAGCTGGCCAGCGACGCTGCTTGTTTTTCACCTTAATTTGGTCGAAGGAGTCGCCCGGCGCTTAACGCCCTCGGCGCTTCCCCGTTCCGGTATGGTGGATGGGATGGCTGTGTTGGCCTGGGGTCAACTTTCCCGGCGTCTGTTGCTATGTGACTTTGTTTCCTGTTGGATTTTTTTTGGTCTTGTTGGTTGGGGGATTGTTCTTGGGTCTGTCTAGGTCGTCCGATTTGTCCGGGCCGTCGGGGATCACCTCGTGGTAGACTATAGACTCCCGCTTGGGACGGGCCAGTTGAGGTTTCGTCGAATGAGTCCATTGCTGCTTGTTGGGCCAACTACTCGCTCCATGCTGCTCCGCACGATCGAGGATGGTGATCAGATCGCTCTATCCACTGCATCCTTCCGGCTCTTGAATCCGATCCTACGCTATGCCTCCCACCCTTTGATAGACTTTTGATCCATCACAGCACTTTAAGTGCTCAGACTGGTCGCTTAAGCGAGGTTCTGCTTCAGCCGCATGGTTGGAATGCTTTGTTGGCAGCGATGGTGGATTTCTAGCGCGAATATTCTGAGCCTACTTTGATGCCATTCCTTATCTTCCATCGTCAAAGCAGCGAGGTTAACCACTCCGGTGGCTTCGCTTAAAATTCTACAAGTGTTAGCGCATGGAGCCTGAGATGCAAACTCCCACTGGTATCTATCCCATCTGGGGATCCCACCGCAACCCCACGTTCGGCTCCGTATCAGCACGGTGCGCGCAAGTCGAGGGACCACGCCAACGACGCCACTGGTGTCTTGTTGGTGCTTATGGTGACACGTTCACAGGCCCTCCTGTACCGGCTCTTGCGGGTTGTTACATGACTGGAGAAGAACAAGGCGGCTCGGAGGTCCTGGAGCTTACATGCATTGCATGAGCATGTGCAGGTGGGTTATACCAATAGAGCATCGCGTCACTGATAGAATACCATCAATACAACCGCCCTGCGAAGGTCCGCGATATGGATTCTCCAATGGGTAGATGACACAAAGGTAGACGTTGAGATCACAAGGGCGTATCGGTCTGTCAATCGCGCAATATGAGCCAATCCCACTGCTGCAGCACCTAACAATCTGGGAGTAAGACTATGCTCTTGTCCGTGGACACATTCCATCCAGCTGGGGTACCCGTCGCTCCTGAATATTCCGCCAATCTCGCCGTCTAGCGGATGTGAGCATTTGGACAGACGTGAATTTCTACTCCAACGACGGGACACCACGTACAACGCTCGGATCAACCTTGTTTAACACCACACGGTCGACCACACTTGTTGGTATGCCTCCTAACCATGTATTGTGTTGGCAGGTTCTTCCTTAGAACTACCATTAACGAGGGTCTGGATTCCAGTACGGACCGTAACCTTGAGAATCGGACTGGTCCATGTCATCTTCTGCAGTGGGGTTATCGAATATAGGGCATGCTAACAAGTGCAGTATGTAAAACCTGACTAATATCAATATATTCGGCAATTGATATTACGAGTGGGAACTTATCTACCCATCACACCTCTTCCATCAAAATGGTTTGCAGGAACCCGCACCCTGACACCAAGAGGGCCCAGTCATATTTCGACAGACAGGTTCGTCAGACGTGAAGATTTCACATCGGAGAACGAGAACCTCCTCTCAACTAAACAATCATTTATGCGACAGCAGTACCTGCTTGTTACTCTCGGGCTTCGTTTGCTGCGGCATACAAAAGTCATTACGGAGGATATCCATTGTCGACCTCTTGGGGTTCATTTGGACCTTGTTTCCATGATATCTGGTATTTCAGGACCAGGTAAGGCTCTTACGAGGCAGGGATATAGCAGTCAGAGAGGCCAATCTGTCCATCGTGAGTATCTGAGATACGGCTGGGAGAAGTCATTTTGTACTGTGGCTCTTTTCAGGGCTCTTTCCAGAGCTATAATCCTTAGGAGTATTGTTTAATAAAATTTCCCCCCACTTTCTTTCTCGCTTGCTCTCTTTATATATATGTATGCTCCACTATAAATTCCTATCCCACAAATTCCAAACCCTTAGATACAATATAAGTTATATAACCCGTCGTGGATGTGGATCAACCCAAATAAAGTATGGCCCCGATCGAGATCTTCCGTCCCAGAAAGCGTGATGATCTCCGCTCCGCCAACCCAATCAAAATCATTGGAACCTCATCAACTTTGCCGGAGCTCTCCAACATTCAACCTTTAACCTTCGATCCACCCTCCCCACACTCTTCTTTTGACCTGAGAGGTATTAATATGCCAACGAGTCGACCATGTTTCGCCTTCCTGTAACCCAACCGCTGGTCCGCCGAGCGCCCTTATCCTTCTTCACGCCCTCCGCGTTCCTCCCCGCGCGTCCTCCGCCCACAACCTCGCCGCTCTCGCTCGCGCGCGCCCTCTCGACTTCTGCTCCCTCTCGATTATCACGACCTTCGAATCGTCCGTTTCGGTCCCTCGTACAAATATCGCATCGTGGCCTTCGGCGACCGTTTTCCAGCGCCGGCCCGCGATGGAATAGATACCAGCGGTTTGGCAACAACCAGCGGCCCTTCGTGTTCGAGGTTCACAATTCAGGGAGAAAATTGATGGTATTCACCTTCGCGGCTGGTGTATTCTATGCGATCAATTTAGAAGATGTGGAGGTGCGTCTCGCATGCTTTGCGCGGGGTGTGTCAGAATAGTCACCACAATGAATCTGTTTTCCACCCGGGGTGACTTGCGGGTCGTCCTGACAGGCTCGAGGGAGGAAGGGGAGGAGATGGCTAACCCATGGTATCTAGATGACCGGGCGCAGGCGTTTTAACTGCTTCTCCCACCAGCAGGAGCTCAAGGTGGGTATGCAGGGTTACGAGGAATTGCTGGAGGAGAACCGTGGCCATATTCTCCCCATGGACCATCCGATCTCCCAAAAGGTCGACACCGTCCTGCAACGGTTGATTCCGGTGGCGCCACTTGAGGGCGCTAGTTGGAAGGTTCATGTCATCGACGATATGAACACCCCCAATGCCTTCGTGCTTCCTGGGTATGGGAAACCCTTGGATCATCTGGCCCGTGACCAAACGGGGGTGATGTGTGAGCTGGCTAACAGATTTCCTACAGTGGCAAGGTCTTTGTCTACACGGGAATTTTACCGTACTGTCAGAATGAGGACGGATTGGCGGCGGTGCTCGGCCACGAAATCGCCCATGTCCTGGCCCACCACCCCGCTGAGCGCATGAGTAATAATCTGATTGCCATGGTGGCCGCCATGGGCGTTTCGTTCCTGTTCGACATCTCGGGCCAGATACCGGCTCTGCTGATGAGTTTGGTGTATGGCTTGCCGAACTCACGGATCCAGGAGGTGAGACTCTACCGAGGCCTAGTGAATTGATTGTTTGATTGACGCAGGCGTTCCCAGGCCGAAGCCGACAGCATCGGATTGAGTATGTCATTCCCCACAGCTTGCGGTGGATCTTGCTGACATTGTGGTTAGCGATAATGGCCAAGGCCTGCTTCAATCCGGAGGAGGCATATAGCTTGTAGGTTTCTTTTCTCCACGATACCTGGTGACGTCGGGTGGACTGACCTTTCGCTTCCAGTTGGTCCCGCATGGAGCAACGGGGTGGCGAGCAACCCCCGCAATTCCTGTCTACGCATCCTTCGGTAGGTTGCCTGTCGACTTGACTCGGCTCGACCGGATATTGCTAACTTTCGTCCAGAACTACAACCGGATGGAGTCCATCCGTGACCAGTAAGTGCCTGCACGGTTGAGATGCAAGGGGACGCAGGAGGGCGGAGCTGACCATGTGTAGACTGTACAAAGCGCAAGCCACATACGAAGACAGCGGATGCCAAATGATGGGTGGATTCGGTAAGGACCATCCATCCTCTATGTTGCGTGGAAATGAAGCGAACGCTGACGGACTTCTGCACAGTGCCGGACTTCCACGAGGCTTACACCCGGATGAGCTAGACAGTGACTGTACAGATCGCCATCTCGTGTATTATAAAAATTACTATCGCCGCAGGAGTGCGAGCGGCATTGAAAGCATACACTTGACTATGTAAGATGCACTAGTAGTATCGCTGATGTTGAGATGTTACGCATTATACTGGACCGTACGGTCTTGTTTGCGCGCAGTCGAGGCATTGTAGAATGCGAGATAATTGCATCGCTCAATAATTAGTGCCGACTGGTCAGCCATATCCAGCGCAATATCTGTTTATCATTGCGTCTGAGGATTTTGGCTGTGTTTGCAGATAGGGGTCTACGTGGGTATACGGGTAGGACTGAAAATTTCAGTAGTCGAAATCTCGACACTCCAAACGTAGACAATAGGATAGGATATTCTCCATAAAACAAATCTCCAAATTAACGGCACCAAGAATTCTAATCCATCCGATCTGCAGGGAGTATGCACAACCACAACTAATTGAAGCCATACTGGAAGAAGACCAAATCCAGCCCCTCGATGCAAACAGCGCAAACACGGCAAACACGCTCCCCCCCGTTCGACTCGATTATTATCAAAAGCTCCGTCAAAATTCCCCAACTTCCTCTCCAACAGCTGTTCAACCCCCCTAACCCCTTTTTACCCTCCCAATTCCATCTTGTCTCTTTGTCTTAGAGGCAACTTTCTCTCATCATGTCATTGTCGATGCCGGGTCCCTCCCAGGGGGGCCTTTTCAAACCCGGTTACCAGAGGTAAGTTGGACACCGGCACAACGGGAATGCTCTCCCGCCCCTCAGTCCGCTTGCTCTTTGTGGTCGACCCGAAATAATACGATAGACGATGGAAGGAAAACCACGCAATGAACTAACGGATATCTAAAGTCACGATGCTGAGGACGGCGCCGTTATCCGGAATATCGAGGCCTGCCAGGCCATCGCCCAGACCGTCCTGACCTCGCTAGGTCCCTACGGCCGCAACAAGATCGTCATCAACCACCTGCAGAAGCTGGTCCTCACGTCCGATGCTGCGTCCATCCTGCGCGAGCTCGAAGTCGTTCACCCGGCCGCTAAGCTCCTTGTCATGTCCAGTCAGCAGCAGGATGCGGAGATGGGCGACGGGACCAACCTTGTGATCATCTTGGCGGGTGAACTCCTCAAGAAGGCGGAGGAGTTGCTTCGTATGGGTCTGAAGACTAGTGACATCGCGCTGGGTTATGAGAAGGCGCAGAACTTTGCCCTGAAGGTATTAGAAGGTGAGTGATTGGTCGTTGGTCGTTGATATACTCTTCCCCTGCTCCTAACCCCCCACACCCCCCGGTTATCGCTTCACTCCAATGTCACGTTCGTATCACTAATACATATCAAGACCTCGAGGTCGACCGTTTGCAGTCTCTCCGATCCCAGACCGAACTGACCAAGGCCCTCCGCACCGTGGTCGCGAGCAAGCAGTCCGGCATGGAGGACCTGCTGGCGTCGCTGGTGGCCGAGGCCGTGCTGGCCGTCCTGCCTAAGAATCCGGTCAACTTCAACGTGGATAATGTTCGTGTGGTGAAGATCATGGGTGGCAGCTTGGAGCAATCGCGCGTGATCAAGGGTATGGTCTTTGGCCGGGAGCCCGACGGAATCATCAAGAAGGCTCAGAAGGCCAAGGTGGGCGTGTTCAGCTGCCCGATCGATATCTCCCAGACCGAGACCAAGGGCACCGTCCTCCTGAAGAATGCCGAGGAAATGCTCAACTTCACCAAGGGCGAAGAGGAGCGCCTGGAGGCGGCCATCAAGGAGCTGTACGACTCCGGAGTCCGCGTGGTCGTCTGCGGCTCCACCGTCGGTGACCTGGCCATGCACTATCTCAACCGCTTCAACATCCTCGTGGTGAAGATCCTCTCGAAATTCGAGCTCCGCCGACTCTGCCGCGTCGTGGGCGCCACCCCGCTGGCTCGTCTGGGCGCTCCCATGCCCGACGAGATGGGTTCCATCGACGTGGTCGAGACCACCGAGATCGGTGGCGACCGCGTGACGGTCTTCCGCCAGGAGGACCCGAGCACCGTCACCCGCACGGCGACCATCGTCCTGCGGGGCGCCACGCAGAACCACCTGGACGACGTGGAGCGGGCCATCGACGACGGCGTCAACGCCGTCAAGGCCGTCACCAAGGACCCCCGTCTGGTGCCCGGCGCGGGCGCGACCGAGATCCAGCTGGTCGAGCGGATCTCCGCCTTCGCCGACCGGACGCCCGGCCTGCCGCAGTATGCCATCCGCAAGTACGCCGAAGCCTTTGAGGTGATTCCGCGCACGCTGGCGGAATCCGCGGGTCTCGATGCCACCGAGGTTCTCTCCCGGCTCTACACGGCGCACCAGCGCAAGAACGGTTCCGACGCCGCGGCGGAGGGCAGCTCCGACAGCGACGAGGCGTACTGGACGACCGGCGTGGACCTGGAATCGTCCGGGTCGGCCGGAACCCTGGACACCGTGGACGAGGGCATCCTCGACCTGCTGGCCTCGAAGAGCTGGGCGATCCGTCTGGCCAGCGAGGCGGCCCGGACGGTGCTCACCGTGGATCAGATCATTGTGGCCCGTCAAGCAGGTGGACCCAAGCCGCCCGGTCCCAACCCCAACTGGGACGAGGACTAAGGGTGTGCTGCAGGGACCCAGAAGGGGGATTGGGTCGTATATGTCTCTGGAGGGAGGAAATACATAGTCTGTGATAGAGATACGATCTTCATGAAAAAGTTCTTGACTCTACGAATGGGTGGGGAGGGACAACTCTGATCGGGGTGGGCAGTTTGCCGTACGGTGTAGTCAACAATAATCTTAATCTCGTTTGCCATGCCTCGTCTCTGTGGTTGTTGTAGCTGTCCCACTCATTCCCGCGTGTGATGGGTGTGTACTGTATATCGGGTGATGGGTGGGGTCACGTGACAATAGTAGATTTTCCGAGCCGGACCCGTTCGATTCTTTATTCTTTTTCGATCCGGCCGCGCATATCTTCACCTTTCCTCTCCAGACTTTCCCCCCATTCCCGTCCACCGTCCGTCCCTCACGCCTCCCTCATTCGTCTCGCCCTTCTCCCGTGCGCGCTCCTCCTGTTCATCATGTCCTTCGCCTCCCAGACCGCCGCCCGGTGCTGCCGCCAGCTGGTGCGCCCGACCGCGACCCGCCTTTCGTCCCCGGCGTACCTGGCCCCGAGCCGGAGATGGCAATCCACCGAGGCCGGTGAGGCCCCTGCGGCGCCTGCCAGCCCCAAGATCTCGCAGATTGTCGACCAGATTAGCCAATTGACGCTGTTGGAGACGGCCGACCTGGTGTCGACGCTGAAGGTGCGTACCTGAGCTGTTGTTTTGGAGGGGGGAGGTGGTCGGAGTGGTCCCGGAAGCTGCTGGGACGATGGGGTGATCCGGGCAGTCATCATAATGGAGCAATTATCTAATTGGAATCTTTCCTGTCTTATAGTCCCGTCTGAACATCCCCGACCTGCCGATGGGTGGTTTCGCCATGGCTCCTGGTGCTGGACAGGCTGCCGCCGCGCCCGCTGAGGAGGAGGATGCTGCGCCCGTGCAGCAGGAGAAGACCCTCTTCAACCTGAAGCTGGAGTCCGTGGATGCGGCCTCCAAGGCCAAGGTCATCAAGGAGGTCAAGACCATGCTGGGTCTGTCTCTGGTGGACAGCAAGAAGTTCGTCGAGTCGGCTCCCAAGGTGCTGAAGGAGTCGGTCCCCAAGGATGATGCCGAGAAGATCATCGAGACCCTCAAGGCGGTGGGTGCCAAGGCTGTTATGGAATAAATGCGGTTTACGAGGGTGTCTTTCTGTCCCTCTCTTCCCTATATCGGGGAATTGAGGGTTGGGATCGACTGATTGATTGGGACGACGTGTGATTGAACTGAACTGCATCTACCAGCTGGAGTTTTGTCTCTCGCCATTTTCTTTTTTTTCTCTCTTCTATTTGACGCTGTCTTGTATGTTATATCTGGCTCTGTATTTCTTTTTTATTATCTTTTTTCTTTTGTTATTTTCCCCCGTGGTATATCATATCGAGTGTCATATCCTATAGCCGGAAGCGGGGAAACAAAAGGCGGCCAATGTACATTATTGTGAAGGTATTCCTGTCATCTCCTCGTCCTTTACCTGTAGATCCCTGTCCTTTAGGTGTTATTCGATCGAGAACGTCATGGTCTTCGTAGGATGTTGAAGCGCGAGCGCGCACTGGCACATTTTCTGCCGACCCGATTTCTCCGCCGCATCCACTCTTTTCCCTTCTGCATTTCCAGCTTCACTTCATCTCTCCAATTCCACTCCCTCTCACACCCAACATGTCCCTCCCACGCCCTCCCCTCCGACAAACCTCTCGACTCTTTCCACCCTCCACTCGCAATGTCCCCCTCTCCCGCTCTTTTCACCCGTCCAGGCCCGCCCACGCCGCCCGCTCCCCCACCACCCGTCGCAGAAACCTCCCCGACCCCAGCTCTGTGTTCCGAGGGTTGCCTTTCGAGACAGAACGGAAATTCCTCGAGCTACATGGCACGAATCTCTGGACCCAGGCGAGGGTAGACAGAATCCTGGAGCGCACGCTCCCCAAGGAGCGATTCCTGGAGGTTGCGGAGCGTCTGTTCCAAGCTGCGGAACAATCCAAGTTCCAGATCAACGCAGCCGCCATACAGGACATTGGCCCAGGTGAGAGCAGCAGACATTGCCCTTCACCAACGCAGGAAGAGATAGCAGGAAAGACAGGAAGACACTAACACCACACTCCCCACCAACAGACACCAACCAGACCTTCCACATCGGCCACATGGTCGGGCCCAACAAAGGGCCGTTCGTCGCATGGCATCTCGGGTCCTGCGCAGCCGCCGGATCCAGCCACGCCATCTACATCATGGGCCTACTAACGACCTCTCCAAAAACATCATTACCACCGACTCTCAAAGCCACATTGCGGACGGTCCTCCCCCAGCTCGATGCCCTCGCGACCCAAACCCGCGACCCCCGCGCCATGATCGTGCGCGCATCCATACTCGCCCACAACGAACAGCACCACGAAGCACGCGCCCAATTCGACGAAGCCCTCGCCCTCATGGAACCTTCCAAGCGTATCCCCCTCCTCCCAAACGGCACCCGTCTCCCCGGCATGCCCGAGCTCGAGAGCCCCTGGTCGCTCTACGCCTCCCTGCTCGACAAAACCGAAGCCGACCCCACCACCGCCCGCGAACATTTATTCGCCAACATCGCCCGCGACTACCACGACCCCGCCGCGCTCGTCACCCACGCCGCCTCTTTCCTCCGGAACGACCCCCCCGACTTCGACTCCTACGAGGAGTGCATGTCCCAGGCTGCCAGCGCAGGCAACGCAGAAGCCTGCCGCCGTCTCGCCTGCTTCTACTACAAAACCTACCAGGGCGTGTACCCACCACGAGGACACGACTCCGCCCTCCTCCCTGAACAAGACGCCAGCGATAGCGACAGCAAAACCAACAGCGGCGGATGGCTCACCAAACTCACCGCCTTCATCCAATCCATCCGCGGGCCGCTCCCCCGCTCCAAATTCCGCCAGCTAGCACTAGAGTGGTTCGAGCTGGCAGCGCTGAAAGGCGACGCGCAGGCCGCGCTCGCGTTTGCGGTGCTGCTCCGCGAGGACGGCGACGCAGAGCGCGGCATGGATCTCTTGCTTCAGAGCGGGGATGTCTCTCGGTTTGGGAGGGCTTTGCGCTTGAATTGGGAGAAGGAGGATTATAGACCGAGCATTCCGGAGGAGGTGTTGGTTTGTTAGCTCCTCTTTTTCTCTTTTGTACATTGTATTATATAGATAAGTGCTGATCTGGAGGCGATGTTTGATACCCGATGTATAATTAATTATTCGTGGGATGTTTCTCTTTTTTTTCTTTATCTTTGTCCTCCTTCTTCTTCTTTTTTCTCTTTCTCATGTGGTTGTAGAGTGATGGGTATGATGTGCGCTGGGTGCAGGCTAGGCGAATCAGCACCTGACCTGCCATGTATTCATTTCATTCCGCGCTCCATGTAAATGTAGATAGATAGATCCAAATCTGCGGTACGAAGTAACAGACAGAACAGAACTGACAAGAGAGCCAACGAAAGCCGAAGAAAACGTAACAGTATAAGAAAGAGAAAACGGAAACGAAAACGCCAAACACCTCACATCTCACCCACCACTCACCCACCCACTCACTCATTCATTCATCACATCCAAAGCAGAACAAAGCAAAAATCCGAGAATCCAAAATAAACACAAAACCACCCCACCAATCAAAGCAGTAGCAAGAAAAGCACAACACAACGAACCAACCAGGTCAGGTCAGGTAATCACCTCCGCCGCCCCTTCCCCTTGCCCTTTCCCCTCGTCTTGAGCTCCACGAAGCCCAGCTCCTTCAGGCCTTCCGTGAGGGGCGACGAGTCGCGCATCCCCGGGAAGTCCTTGGCCGGGTACACGCGGAAAGGATCGGACCAGGCCTCGGCGAGGATGGGCATCGAGACGCCCGTGTCTTCGATGCTGCCCCAGTTCATGAGGCGGAACTGTAGGCGGTACAGGCCGGCTGTGCGCACCGACAGGTCTGAGAAGATGAAGAAGGTTGAGGGTTGGCCGGGTGTTCCTCCGGGGGGTTGCCTGGCT
Organism: Aspergillus neotritici; assembly: GCA_023619815.1. Lineage (NCBI taxonomy): Eukaryota > Fungi > Ascomycota > Eurotiomycetes > Eurotiales > Aspergillaceae > Aspergillus > Aspergillus neotritici. Next base: position 48,836 of record JALZYL010000034.1, on the reverse strand, counting down.
GGTGGATGGTGGTTGCTATTGCTGCTATTGTTGTTGTTATTATTATTGTCGCTGGTTGTAGGGGTAGGGGGCGCCGTGGCTGGGTCGGGGTCGGCGTCGACGAAGAAGGGCGATACGAAGGATTTTCCGGAGAGGAGGGGCGTTGACTGTCCCGGGGCTGTCTCGGGTGTGGAAGGGATGGGGAAAAGGAGGCAGCCCACGGCGAAGCGGGGGTCTTGGAGAATGTCTAGGTCGTTGGCGGAACGTGGATCGAAGTCGGTAATCAGCATTTGGAGGATCGGGGGAGGATCGACGGGCCGTCGATCGCGGTCGACGGCTCCGCAGGCTCGCGCGGCGATGGGCTGCTGGCGAATGTGGAGGTGGTAGCGTGGCGTCGACGAGGTGCGTCGTGGTGGAGGCGATGGTGTCGGCGAATGATGGATGAGGTTCCCCAGGTTCATGGGGGAGTTGGAGGATGTGGAATATCGGGGTTGCGGCTGTGCGAGGGGAGCCAGGCTGCGGGTGTATGCACTGGCGCCATTGTCTGAAGCTACTGGGCTGCTACTGTATCTGGATCCACGGGATGAGTCGGGTCTGTTGGATATCAACACCTCGTGGTATATCGAAGGTACCATGCGGGGGAGGGGGGGAGGAGGGAAAGTCACTTACTGAGAGTCGATGTCTGTCATTCGCCCGGTCGAGCTGATCGAGGCACGAGCATAATTGGTCGCGTCATAATGTGGACTCGAAGGTCCTATATACTCCATCCTCGACAGACTTGATCGCTGTGGCCCGTATGGAGCCAGAGGGCCTTCGGGGCCTGGCGTGATGTTATAACTGGGACCTCCACCATCCCCGGGTCTTCCGTGGACGGGAAGCCTGTACTGGGACAAAGCCACGGGGGTCAAATCCGAGCTCTGGCGACGCGGATACAAAAAGCTCGGAGGGTCTGGTTCGTGTTGCGGGACAGTCGTCACGCTCAAAGCCTCACCGTCGGAGACCAGATGGTGGCCGGTGGATGGGGGATGCCGCCATTGTTGCACGGGCGGTCTTGACATCTATGCGGATTGCTGGACCCCTCGCCCTTTCCTTTTGCCTTTCTTCCTAGAGCTTGATTTAATAGGGGGCAAAACACGAGGATCGACTCCCCGCTTGCTGCAGGGCTAGCACTCGTCAAGGACGCGCAGGGAGCGGTCAAATTAAGATGCCTGCGACACCAGGCACTGTTGGGCATCTCCGCCTCCCCGCCGGGGCGGCCCCCCCCCCCCCCCCCCCCCCCCCCCGCGATGACTATTCCATATATAGATTCAACCTGGGGAAACACGTTACAGCCTCGCCATCTAGTTTACTTTGGTCAACTGTGGGGCTAGGATTCCATCCACTCCATCGACCTACAAATTGGCAGCGATTGGTACACTGGATTGTTAGCCCCCACCTGTCACCGATATAACAGTCCAGGTTCTTATAAACCTCCCTTTCTCAACATTCTTGCTTGATGTTCTGGCTTGATCACAATGGCATCTCCATTGCCTACTCCGTCACACCCCTGTGGTGGAAACTTCCTTCCGATGACGATTGACTCTGACATTACTGGAAAGGGGGTATGTGTTTGAAACCAAAACCCCCATGTAATGGGCTGATATATGGTCCAGGTTGTTGCAAACTACATCGGAACTGCGGGCTTTGCGGTGCTTCTCATCATCGTATACTACCTCGTGGTGTATGACCCATTGCAGGACCCTTTTCGAAAGACCCATCAACATACTCCGCGGGCATCCTTTCGTCCAAATCCGGTAGATGTGGTCTTTTTGCGGCTTCTGAGGGATACTTCTAAACGCATCTTTCGTTGGCGCTCTCGCCGTATTAGCGCAAGGCTGGAGAGAATCCTTGTTAAGGTAGTGTGCTTCGATACCTAATTTCAGGTCTGGTCATTGAGCGTATCAGGCTTTCTAATGTCGTCCAGTGCACCCTAGCAATTGGTGATCTCCAAATCCTGACTGGGTTATCTATCCTCATTAGCGGATACATTCAGCTTTCCAAGGACCTCTCGGCTTATCACTGGATGGTCATTGTCGACCTGGCCTGGTTTTCGAGTCTCACTCATCTAGCTTGCTTGACCCTTCTTCGCAATTTTTTCTTCAATCACCCGCTCCAGCGAATGGCGCGGCTATCCTTCATGGGCGTCCTGGCTATTCTCCTAGTTGTGGGTCTATCGTTTACGGGTCACTACGCATGGCTCTCGTTGAATTACGACAATCTCTCTTTCGAAATATCTGTCGTGCTTTCAGGATATCCAACTTATACTGATCTGACAACCATCGCCTATCCCGCCACTTGTCGGTCAATTCCAAATCCCATCAGGCACCCAACAACCTGGGTCTACTCGTCAATGGTTGTATCAATCGTCTTAATTGCTTTTGGGTTTCTCGGCAGGGTTATCAAGTTGCACGAGTTCCTTTCTGTCAGCCTGTGCGCTCGACTTCGATCATGGGCCAGTATTCCCATGCGACGCTTCTTGCGATATGCGTTCTCTCGGTGCTGCTTAGACAGGTCGCCTACGAGTCTCAGGCGCACCCTCGTCTATCGTCCGCTGTTGACTGTCTTCATAGTGGCAGAGCTATGCTTGGACTGGTGGTCTTCATTCCTGCTAGAGGCCAGTCATTCAAATGTGGACTTCCTTATCATAATCTGACAACATGCAGGTGGGATACTTGGCTTTCGGCTTTGTGTGGGGAATCTTTCGTCTCTTGGCCGTACTCCAGATACCCACAGCCGTCTACAAATTCCAGGAGTGGGAACATCCACACCCGGTTATACTGAGCTACGAGGACGAACATGACGGCTGGGGGTTTGGACAGGTCGTCTCAATCCTTTTACTCATGGCGCCCCTGACAACAATCATCGACCAGTTTGAGCACGGTATGCTTCTCCGATTTCCCTGGTGTTCAGCAGCTGGAGCAAGGTACTAATACTCCAAAACCAGCCTGTACCCCAACGCATAGTCGCAACATGGAACTTGGTAACAATGCTCCTCCTTCTTTACCTCCTGAAGTCCAGCTCCGTCGGCTGGATGAACTTCCTTTCATGCGCGAGAGTGCCAAGGACCCTGATGACCCTGACAACAACTGGGCCGCTCGTACGCCAACTATCAACCTTGCGACCACCTATCTTGTCGTTATAAGCATCATGATATTTGGTTACGTGGCGACGGTTCAGATGATTACGCTGGATTCATATGCTCCTTCTGCCGAATCATCGACGCTTTTACTCGCGCTCGGCTCCGCCATAGGGCTTGTTTTTCTCATTCTCGTCGGCATCTTCGGCGTCGTTCTATTTTCCTTAACGGTCGAGGCGGATCTCCCCAGGAAACATTCCTGTGTTCGGTGGATCTTACGGTTCGTCATTATTGCTTTCTCTGGCACTATCTTCGCGGTTTGGTTTGTTTGGGGTCTATCGAATAGCTCTGGTATGCCCCTCGACTCAGCAGCCAGGCTCGAGTGTTGGGCGCCTTTAGTCTCTGCTGCCGGTCTTTACATCTTGTTTGCGATCACTTATCGGGTCTGGGGATTGTTGGATATCAAGGCCCTACGTCTTACCAGTCGGCCTTGTTGGTCGAATGGTCAAGATACGACATGCTAATCGAGATCATAATGTTCCTATCGCAGCAGACAATTCCACATAGATCAGTCTGTCCATTGCTCTTCTGTTTCATAGTTGCAGTGGCGTTTATACCCACCGGCACACCAGCCTGGATGACGATGGCTGTTTTGATCAGTGCCATTATGGACATGACTGACGATTTCCCGTTAATGGGGGTTTTAGCACTGGATCACAGTTGCCCATACCCTTGCCGTTCTACCTTCTTAACTGGTGGTTCCAAGGATTAACAAGAGGATGTGATCTGACAGCATCGAGCTGCCGCGACACAAGACCTGTATATATTGACCGCATATTGAGGTGTTACGTGCTCTTCTCATCCACCTTTGGTTAGATATGTTAATTCAATAAATAATAAACCTGCCAACCGTATCTTAATCATCTACGAGTATGTGAAATTAAATAATATGAGAAAAGTATGGAAACAATGTAATACATCACTGACTAAAATAGCAGCGTCACATGACTGCACCTGACCCATTCGGCATCGTGGGAATGCGTAGCCTGCCTCAGGCCCCACATTATCCGTCCATGATTCATGACGGATTTGGATAGCTTCATTCCCCCCACAGCGGAGGCGATGAGGTTATAGCTCGGCGACACCGCATCCGCTGCCTCACCATGCCACCATGAATGCTGCCGATCCTCGAGTGAGGCGCAAACCGGTCCCCAGCCAGGTCGATCGATCCCTTGTCCGAGGCGTGACCCCCGCCTCTCCGTCTCAGCAGCAACCGACAGCTACCCCCTATCCTCCACCCTATCCGGACCATGATCCTCCACCGTATGAAGCCACAAACCTGGCAGTGCCGCAGCAGACATTGAGACCGTCTCGATCGGTTCAGAGCTTCCGATCTCCCTCCCCCGATGCCACCAGCTTATACTCCCCGGTCCAGCGAGCCGCCACCGATATCCGACCCGCCTCGTCCTCCTCCCACCGACCGCTGGTCCCGGACCCCAATCATGACCAAGCAGGGGATAGCCCGGCTCTGCAGGCCGTGCAGAAAGCGTACGCGGAAGCGCGACATTTCCTCGGCGGGCTGATCGCCCGTCCGACCGAGTCAACTAGACATGTGACGATCCTGCGCCATTCCAGCGGAATTGTCTTCTATCGCGGTCCCACAACGTCCGTCACCATCTCTATTTTCTCAGATGCGCCTCTCCCGCCCGAACGAACACTATGGTTACAGAACAAGGGCTGGACGGGCAAAGCCGGCATGAAAGCCAAGGCACTGTTCCATCTGACCGATGACTGGCTGGAGGTGACGCCGGCTCTGGCCGTCACGGCGGAGCAGGTGGCACCTGCAGACGAGCGCGCCTGGCAGCGCGACGTCGGCAAATTCCGCAAAAAGGCCAGCGGTCGGCAGAAGACGCATATCTGGCGTCAGACGGTCGTGGCGCGTGTCCCCGTCGAGGCCGGCGACGGGTATTTCAGTCTGGTACTCTGCCACGGGCCCGGGAAGAAAAAGACCATGTGCACCAGCCCGGTCTTCCGCATTCTATCCACCAGCATCAATCCGAGCTCGGTGCGCGGCGCCAGTCTCAGCACCATGCCGCTGGAGATGGGCGCGCTTGTCTTGAGCATGTACGCTCAGTCCGCGGCGCAGACGGTGCTTGCCCCTGTTAGTTCGGCGGTGCAGACCCGCCTCCAACCGTACAAGCCGGGGATGGTGACGCAGACGGCGGCCAAGGAGGCCTACTCCCTGAGCCATGCCGGCGACCATATGTCGACTCTCCTCTCGGGCCACGAGGGACAGCTGCGTGCGGCGCAGTCCCGGGGCCAGGGACAAGGCCCGGAACTGTCTCCACCGTCTCTAGACGACGGCCCGCAGCCCCCGTTCCCAGTCGATTTCAAATGCCGGGCGACGTGGGATCTGCCCCCAGTCTGGACTCCAGACGCCGCGTCTGAGCCACCCCGGTGCGTCCTCCAGAGAGCGCCCGATCATATCTGGGACCGGTTCCTTGGATTCTTCGTCGTATGGGTACGCATCGATAAACGGGGTAAAAGCCCCGTCCCGCGGTCCGGGGGTCCTGCTCCGCCTGGCAGTGACGACGCACCCTCCGCCTGGCACCCCGGCGTCCTTTCGATTCGACAGTTCGATCCCCGCACGCAACCACGCGTCCAACTCTCACAAACTATGAAGAAAACCGCACACCTCCGCTTCCTGGACGAAATTCCCCTGCCTCCCGTCCAGGACCTCCCCGCCATGTCGCTGACGCTGTCCATCCGCATCATGGCGTTCCTCCGCGCGGACCTCCCGCCGCCGACGGGACGCACACCAGCAGAGCTCCACGCGGCGCGGGAAGCAGCCGCCGAGGCGGCGATGCTGGCGGAGGCATGCGACGCCGACTCGGCCCTAGGGATTCTCGCTCATCCCGCCTGGGCCGTTGTCGATCGCGATGAGCAGACCGGGTGGATCGACCGCACCAGACAGGGGCTCGGCACCGTGCGGCATGTCGGGCAACGCGCCATAGAGAATGTGCCCCTGCATTGGGTGGGGGTGCGTGCTCCTACGGTGGATATGTCCCAGGGTGGGGGGTTCTACATTCCGAGGTAGATAGATGTATGATATGGTGAGCCATGGATGTGTATAATATGGTTATCTATTGTATTGACCAGAAGGGGATTTATATGTGTACATTAGGAATATTATAATACCATACTTAATATTATTCACGATGCAGGGAAGCATACAACAAGAGGCCTGGTCACCTGACCACGCAGCTACCTGTTCAATTTTGCCTCTCCACGTTTGAACATTCTTCTCTCCATCTCTCCATCACTGCATGTCGAATGATTCCATCACTTTCATTGAAATTCTTGAAAGTATGATAGGACTGGATCAGTTATGACGGAGTACATTTATATGAGACCGTTAATCAACACGTACTGCCCACCCCATCCGACTGACAGACTCATCCTGATCCGCTCTCCAACCCTCCACCAGCGGACGCAACTCCGGACACAAACGAATCTCGTCCTCACTTAACCGATTCAGTAATCGCTGCGCAAGCTTTACAATCAAACCCCTCTCTAGAGCACCTAGCCGCTGCTGTCCCCGCGAAGCATTGAACAACTCAACCACACGGACAATATCGCCCGTGGTGACCTCATCAACCACGCGCTCTAGCGCCGCGAATTCGAATACTAATGGGAGACTGCCCGCCCAGCTCGAAATCACCGCCACCACAGCGTCCACAAACCCCGTTAGCCTGTCCTCACGTTCCGCATCAGGGATATACGCAGGAGATGGTAGAACCATGACGCTCAGCTCGAACGCCGCCGGCAAAACTGGAGGTTTGTGCTCTGTGGTCTCGCGAAGAGACTCAATATAATCCACGACTGACCGGAGCGCCTCGTCCGTGACAGTATACCGGGACTTACGGGATTCCCCACCGGTATCTTCGTCGGTAACCCGCAGGGCGCGAAGCTGCTTCAAGGCGGAGATGACCGGCTCCAATATCACGCGCATTTTCCCGGCTTTGGGGGAGTACTGCGTGGGATAACGTGCGAGCTGGCGCGCCCTACACGCGAATTCAGAGACGACCGTTTTGCGTGTGATTCCGTCAGCGACGCGTGGGGTGAGGCGTGCGTCATCGGATAGGAGCTTGGACAAGGTGCTTAAGGGGTCTGTCTTGTGCAGTCGCGAAACGAATTCTTCCCAGTGCTGCCCGGTGTTTGTCTGCCTGTACTCTGGGTTCGATCTGGCCAGAGCGTGGCCAATAGTAGCGTACGCTTGCCAATGGTGGGTGTGAGTGAGTGCCCAGACGTTGTGCTCGGTCAAGAGAAACCGCGCGGGGAGATAGATGGACCATTTGGATACAACGCTGTCGATGAGGTAGGGGTCGAAGGGCCCAAACGAGGGAATCCCGAGCTCGGCGCGAGAGAGACCTAGCGGCCTCAGGAACGCGTCCATCCAGGCGTTGTGCGCGTTCTCTGAGGCCATGACGAATGGGAAGAGGACATGCTGGGCATACCAAGCGTGCAGAGACGACGGAAGTTTTCCCTGTGCCTCGACGAGGAGCTCTAAACCCGGACGCTCCTTGGCGGAGGATACGTTGGGGAGAGCCGTTGTCCAGGTGGATACGTCTCCAGCAGGGTCCATCTCACTGGGCTCCTGCGCCATCTCATAAGCGATATCTTTGATAAAGGTAAACAGGCGGTCGACTCCGGCCGGAGAATCGTGCACGCGATCAAAGAGATCCAAGGCGGCCTTTACGATCTGGGTGCGGATGTCGATATGGTGTGTGGAATGGAACACGTCGCCCAGGATCCCCAGCGTCGTAGCTAACGGGAGGAAGTCCGCCTCGGCGAGCAGCTGCGCCAGCATCTTCACCGTCGTGATCTTCACAAAGTCTGGGGCTTTGGTCTTGGGCGTGAGCCGAGGCGACCCCTGCTTGTCGGGATCTTTGCGCTGTTGCTCGACTAGCTTTTTGCAAACGAAGGCCGAAAACCGGTCCAGGAAGGTAGCCACGCTGTCCGGACGCAGCCGTCGACACAATGACAGCAACTTCATGCACCGGTGGTAGGCTGACTCACTGGGGAATGATTCGATAACCCGCAGGACAGGCCCTACAGCCAGCTCCGGGCGGTCGGATAGCACAAACGCCTGGATCAGCGAGAATGTCGTCTTCAGCACGACCTTGAAGACCCCATGCGGCCGCTGCAGAGTCTCTAGTGCGTCTAGCACCTTGTCCATAAGAGCTGACACCAGCTTGGTGGGAACGGCGTACATCGATACGTGTAGCACATCAATACACCGTGTCATAGCCTTCCCAACATCGTCCCACGCGACCTCCAAGAAATCCTCTTTGAGATACATCGCTGGATACCGCACAGTATAGGCGTCCGGAAACGGCGCTGCGAGAGGACTACTTTGTCTGCTGTTAGCGTCTGTTGGGGTACCCTCGGCATGGACATCGTGCATCACTAGCTCCAAGTACAATAACGCGGAGACGATAGTGGCTTCGCGCGCAGACAGGCTCATCTTGCGCACAATATGGGATCCTGCCACTGCGCGCTCGAAGCGGAGTTTAGGCCACGCCCAGTGCCTGTTCCTCAGGTGCCACAACGGGGTTTGATAGTAAGAGATATGGTCCTCGTAGTCCAGCTCTCCTTCGAGTTGGTAGTAAAGGAGGTTAGTAGTCAGATGCCGTTCTTTAAGGTTCGACAACTCGTCCGCGCCGGGTTGGGCTTCCTCGAGGACGGATAGGGCGGGATCCCAAGCTTTAAGGGCAGTGGGATCCGTGCTCGGGAGATAGGAGGTTGCCTGGGCGAGGCGAGGAGGGCGGACGAGGTACGCTGCTTCTAAGAGAAGCTCTTCTTCAAGTATGTGGACGAGATAGTCGCGCAAGACGGGGAAGTATTTCCCGTATGCATCTTTGCGGGACTGATATGACACCCAGAGGGCTCGGATGGCGGCGGTTTTGGCGCGCTTGGTCGAGTGCATATCGATGAGGGCGCACACGGCGACAGGAATGCTATCAACATGGTCATCGTCGAGGATCTCGTCGTGACGGGGCATACGCACGAAGACGACACTCGGAGAGACCTCCAGGACTCGGCGTATGCGACCAACCATGTACGGTGCCATGTCCGGGTGTTTCAGGGCAAAGGCAAACCACGGACGACTGGGCAACAGGCACTGGAACTGCAAGCCTTGTGGCCATCCTTCGTCCAGGTCGGCCACGTCGGGGAAGATTTTGATTCGTTGCGTCCGGTGTAGGTCATTCCGCTGACGAGCGTACTCGTCAAAAAAGCGCAACACGTGGGGTGGACACTGTCGCGGCAGTTCTAGATCGTGCAGAAAGCCGTCGTCATCGGTCCAGTTCGCATTTCCGCTGTGGATCGAACCTCCGTCCTCCTCGTCGGTTGAGCTTCCCTCCTCGCTATTAGCGTCTTCATCGTCGGTCGAGGATCCCTTAGCGCCATCGGAAGTACGCTCCCAGGCAATAAGGACGGGGATAAGGGGCATGAGTAAGGCGTCCACAATGTCGGCCTCGCTGCCTACTCCGGAACATCTATACCGGCTGATGCCCCTGATGCGCGCGGCAACTAAGCCCCGCAGGAAAGACGGGATGTCACGAGTAAAGCTCTTGTGCTCTATCGGCTCACACAGCGCCAGCTGAATCGTCTCCAGCAGTGCGGACAGGACCTTGTTGGCGGACTTGACAGTGGTGCGTAGGGCATCCATGTCCGCGGGTAGACGCGATGACGGCATATCGACGCAGCTGAGGTAGGCGTGGTTATTCCCGAGAATGGTCATCGACATGATATCAGGGAAGACGGCCTGTATAATGAGCATCATCCACCAAATACGACGTGAGAAATAAGACATACCCGGTCGCGAACGAATCGTCGGGTCCACACCACCGCCTCACGGCAAAGGTCGAGATCATACGTATCGAAGGCAACCTGGACGGCAGCGCGAGAGGCACGAGACCGCTGTGAGATGTTACGTTGGCGCTCTGCGTGTTTCTTAAGGTTGAGGAAGACTGGGACTGTTAGACGCAGGCCTTTGAGACTTCACGATTGAGTACTCACGTTCTTTGCCCACTACCAAACTTCCAGTTCCCTCCGCCTCCCATTGCGTCTTCAATCGGCACTGCTGCAAATAATCTAGACCGTTCTCCGTCGGCACGAAGCCCTTACACTCGTAGATGGCCAGCATCCGCTCGAAGATTACTTGGGCATCTGCCGGTGGCAGCATGTGAAGCACGTCATAGTACCACACAGGGACGAGTTGTCGCTCGCGGGGCCGAGGAGTATCGGCCTGGAAGTCAAAGGTGAAGGGGGTTTTCTCGTAGATCGGGTCGTAACAGAGACCGTCGGACAGACCAGCGAGATATTCGAGGAAACGCCGACGTGCAGGCCGACTGACATCTAGCAGGACATTTCGTATCAGCTTGAAAGTTTCGTTTCGCTGTTTTCTAAGTAGTCGACGATCTTGGTGCCGCCGGAGGAACACCGTCAGGGCACTGTCCAGGTCTAAGCGATGCTCCGGACGTGGGTGCGAAGGGTGGTCCGGGTGAGCGATGCCCTTCATAAAGAAGACGATATCTGGCCTAGATTTGCCAGCGGTTACCAGCGACCAGCAACGAAACAGTTCTCTAGCCACTGCACTGTCGAGTGTGTCTTTCGAGAAGATACATGACGGGTACTTGACGACCGACGTGAAAAAGGGAACAATGCGATCGAAGGGAGTATGGCGTCGTGAGGCAACGCGGAATACTTTGCGGATGTAATCGTCCAGCTCGTGGAAAACCCGACGTAGAGAGGGATCTTCAGCTAGGGCGCGGCACAAATCCAGCACGAACGTCATCCCAGGTACGAGCCCCGCTGATACACTGTCCTGAAAAGAGCTATACGGGGTGGGGGAGTCGATGAGGGCCTCCTGGCATGTTTGCAAAATGGATATACGAACATGCTGTGGGGTTGGAATCCCACCAACAGCCATCTGTCGCAAAAGGTCGGCGTGGAGAGGCGCCAGGCGTTTCAGCAGAGGCCTCACGGCTGGCGTATCTGGCAAGCCCCGGACAATATCTCTGACAAATGGGCCAGAACACAGCGCATATAGCGGCGACAAGGAAACGAACAGTGGCCGGGCTGACTCCTGACTCAACTTCTGCAATAGTGCCTCCACGCAAACAGTTCGCGTGCCGTCATCCTGAGAGAACCGACATCGCGAGATAGCTTTCGCCAAGGCCCTCACTTCGGCCACGGACGCGTCTTGGAAGATTGTCACTAGACCCTCCACGCCACCCAGGGCATCCCATCCCGCGGTCTTCCATTTCGGGCCGTGGAACAGCCGACTGACGGCTTTGATGGCCGTGTCGCGGATACACGCAGATGTCGGGTTCTGAAGCGCGGCACGTAGCAGATGTGGGTTGTATCGAATTGAGAGAGGCAGCCAAATGGCGTAAAGCGTTGGGGGAAGGGCCTGTGTGGTAATGCGATCGACGAGAATTTCATTTATGGCGTCGACGCGATCTGAGGGGTTCTCACCCAGCAGATCTCTAAAACGAGCGTACACGTCATGGACCGATAGTAGCAAAAGCTGGCATGGCTGCAGAGCGGCGGTTAGGTCCATCGTCTGAGGTACAAGTGTGCCGGCCGGAGAGTTGTTGTGTCGGTCAAGACGCCCAACACACCCCGAGTCAAGCGATTTATTTATTTCCCTCAGGATGACGACTGCCTTGGCCGCAAAGATCGGATCGACGAGGCTTGGGGTGGGGGACCATGAGGCTGTGTGGTCGGGGTGGGGTTAACTGCTGTTAGTGTCTCCTAGTGATGATGGTGTGCAACTCAACAGCAAATAGAACCTCACCCATGCCGTCGGGATCCACCCGAATGGGCAGCTCGTACAGGGTGATATGACGCAGCGAATACAGCGACGGACGCATCCTGCCACTCGACTAACGCCGTCCTCCACTTGTATGTTCATGCAAAACTTCTTGCTGTGGAAGTCTCCTGCAAGATGCCTGCAAATTGACTGCGTCTGGTCCCAACCGCAACAGCGCCTAATCCCTAGTTAAGCTGCAAGGAGCGGGGCTCTAATATATATCAGAGGAAGATGCGAATGGAGTACGTCGATGGAGAAGATGGATAGTGGGAAAGCCAACGGGTATGAGGATATCGTCCGCGAGGAGGGAAGGAGATAAGTCGATTTCAAGGCCTTGCTTGGTTCCCAGGCCCCGATTTATCCATGTTGATGGTGTCCCCAAGGGGTGTGATGCTCATGACAGTTCTTCAATCTGTCAAAGTACGGTCACTCCTGTGAGAACTGTTCGTGCCAGCCACAATGAGAGCCGACAGGACGTTAGCGGAGAGTGGAATATCATCACTCATTCCAGCCCCAGTCATAAGGCTCCGGGGTTGAAGAAGTCTTTGAAGCTGACGGATTATATTTGCTGCATTTAGCTAGATGGAGCCCACTTGAACCTGGTGAGTCAGGGGCACATGGGTTTCCCTGGTTCGATTGAAGTAAGTGGATTGACCTGATTTAGGGCTTCCTGGTCAGGTGCCTTGGTATTCTCAGGCCTGAACAACTTTTCCGATGGAAATGCACTCGCTGCATGAAGACATTTGCACGCGAAGCAAATACTCATGATCCTCTGGATCGCTCGATCATTGCGTTGGATTTGAATGACACTTACTTCATGATATCGCCCTGGATGGTACAATCCTATTTCCAATGCATGGGACTCTATAAGTCAATCTCCATCATTCCGTGCTGCCTACCATATCCCAAAAGTCATTCAACCCCGTCGTTGACGTGGTATCATCCCCCGCGGACACAAACTGCAGCTCGGGCTCATTCCATCCATGCTCCCTTGCTGTTATGTGTAAACTCGCCCGCATCTCCTCCGGCGACGCATGTTGCCGCACCCCACCCCACCGATGCTCATAATCTACAAATTCCACCTCCTGCCCGCAGACATCCACGCCATACCGCACGATGGTCAGACGGCGCAGGGCGCAGGATCGCCGCACCCCCTCGTACCAGTCTGCATACTGGGGCAGCCATGCCAGCCGATCCATAGCCTCCAGGGAGAACGCCAGGTGCGCTGTCCGGGTCATAATCTCACATATGGCAGGGTCATAGCTGAGAGCGTCGAGGTCGCGGGAGAGGTCTTCCGGGTCGGAGGCAGCACCGCAGAAAAGCGTATCGCGCGACGGGTCGATGTAGACCGGCGTGGGACTGTCGACTCGCTGGTAATGTCGGAGACCCTCGCGCCGGGATTCCTGGCAGACGTGGAGCAGTGCAGGCGGGGGTGTAGCACGTCGTCGATAGGGAGAATATATCACGATACGGGGATGGATGGCGAGCTGCCAGACCAGGGTGCGCAGTTCGGGGGGAAGATGCATGAGCGCGAACTCAGTCTGTTACAATTAGTGGGTTTTGGAATACTACATGGCGCATTCAGCTGACCATTGTGTAGGTGGTTGACGAAATATAATGGTGGGAAACGATATCAACGGGGAAGATGATGCTATATCAGTGCCATTCGAAACACGAGGCTGGGCAGGAAGGATCTCCCTGGACGTACGAATCAAATCGTCGTGCTCTGATATAGACCCCCACTTCATTAATTCTATCGGGATCCAAAGCTGGGCCACCGGTTTCGGGCCCGAGTTGAGATGGAGTCCGACCGCTGACCATCGTCCAACGAGACCCCTGTCATCGTCAATTGCGACATCCGCGCCGTCGATTCGCAAAGGCGCTTAATCCCGATAAGCACTGGTAAACGGTTTGAGCTATATCAGGGGCCCTTAATCCTTCTACCTTATTGTGCTCGATACGGCACGACATCGGACGCCTTGATTCGCCATATGTTGGTCCCCCGTCGGAATCCGTCCGGTCGGCAGTATATAGAGCGATGATTTCCTTTCCCACTGATCTACCATGCGAGCAGCAATATGGGTAAGCGGGCTCGACGAAGATTTCTGTTTCCTCGCTGACATCCACAGCACCGATCGACGAAAAGGTCGACGCCGTCTCGGCGTCGAACACGCTCGAGGTAGACTCTGAGAAACGCGTCGACCATGGGACCATCATAGACGAGTACCCTGAGCCCACTGACGACGAACTGAAGTCTCTTCGGAAGGTCGCCGAAACGCTCCCTCTTGTGTCATTCTCACTCTGCCTGGTCGAATTCGCCGAACGCGCGTCCTACTACGGCGCCAAAACCGTCTTCTCCAACTTCATTCAGTTCCCTCTTCCTAAAAGTATGGCCATCGCATCTTCGTCTTCTGTTCGGAACTGACAATTCCCAGACGGGAATGGAGCCGGTGCTCCTCCTCGAGGCACGCAGGAGACGGCGGGCGCCATGGGGATGGGGCTGCAGGCCAGTTCCGGCCTGGTGTTGCTGTTCAGCTTCTTAGCCTACGTCTTGCCCATCCTCGGTGGTTGGTATGTTTTCGTCCTTCTCTTCCTAATATAGGTGGAAGATACTAAGTTTCCAGGTGGGCCGATGTCTACATCGGGCGCTATAAAGCCATCTGTGTCGGTGTATTCATCTGTGGAATAGCGCACATCATCCAGATTGTCGGGGCCATCCCGTCTGTCCTGCATCGCGGTGCATCGAACTCGGCGCCCCCGTTCATTATTGGGCTGCTGCTCCTTGCGCTAGGCGCCGGTATCTTCAAACCAAATATCGCGCCTACCGTCCTCGACCAGCATCGCCACAAGAAACCCTACACCAAGTCCCTCAAGTCCGGCGAAAAAGTCATTGTCGATCCGGAGCTGACTACCTCGCGCACCATGCTGATCTTCTACGGCTTCGTCAATGTCGGTGCCTTCTTCATGATCGCCACGACCTACTCGGAGAAATACGTTGGCTTCTGGTTAGCTTTTCTCCTCGCGGGGATCATCTATTTCCTCCTGCCTATTCTGCTGGCCCTGGTATATAAGAAGACCTACAAGGTCCCCCCCAAAGGTAGTTCCGACCTCACCCACGCCGCCAAGATCATCTCGTTCGCCCTACGTCGCAGTCGCTTTCGAGTGTGGCGTAAGGACTTCTGGGATACGGCGCGACCCAGCCTCCTCGCACCGCAGGGAATCCACGTCGACTGGACCGACAAGCTGGTCGACGAAGTGCGTCGAACAACGGGTATGATTCCTCTGCATCTCAATTGCCCTAATGACCATATTAATTAAGAAGAACAGCCGCCGCCGAAATCTTCTGCTACTACCCCATCTGGTACCTCAACAACGGGGGCATCGGCTCCGTCCTCACCAGCCAAGGCGCCTCCATGACCACCAACGGCGCCCCCAACGACATTCTCAACAACTTCAACGCCCTCACCATCATCGTGAGCGTGCCCATCCTCACCTACATTATCTACCCGACCCTCCAGCGCTTCAACATCCGCATCGGCCCCATCACCCGCATCACCTTCGGCTTCGTCCTCGCCATGCTGAGCAGCGTCATCGGCGCCATCATCCAATGGAAAGTCTACGAAACCTCGCCCTGCGGCTACGCCGCCTCCTCCTGCGACTTAGGCGTCAGCCCGCTCAGCATCTGGTGGCAGATTCCGACCATGGTGCTGGCTGCACTGTCGGAGTGCTTCGCCAGCGTGACGGGGTACGAGTTGGCGTATTCGCGCGCGCCAGAAGGCATGAAGGGGTTGGTGTTGGCCATCTTTCTCTTCATGAATGCTCTGTCCAGTGCGATCGGTGAGATCCTGCTCCCGGCGACCAAGGATCCCTGGTTGATTTGGATCTGGGCGGCCCCTGCGATTGCGCTTGCGCTGCAGAGTATCGTCTTTTATGTGCGCTTTCGGTCCCTCAACAATGAGCAGTTCATGCTTTCTGAGGAGGATTATCAGACGAATACGAGGACGGACCAGTGATATTAGTGTGTGGCAAAGAATACCACTCGACTACAAAAGACATCTAGTTCCTTCTGCGCTGTATGGATACCCCTTTATGCCAGCTTTACACTGCGACATAGTGGCAGTACTAGTAGTAGGAGAAGCAGTATGATGATATTCGTCGCCGTCGGCCGTCCGTTCTGTGACCGAGTTATTCCGGGTCGAAACCGGACACACAAAATCTTCATCTACGGAGATCTATACGTATACATACTATCTAGTACTGATAATGTCTTTATAAACCCGGATCTGACTCTATCCTAATATATGCAGTCTCGCTCAACCGCTCAATCAATTCGGCTGCCACGTGACGGTTTCGATCACGTGTTCGCTAAATTCGGCACGTAGTCTTCTGGTGGCCGTTTGGTGGAGTTTATGCAATTTTTGGAGGATCTTGTTGTTTTATATAGAGTCAAATTGAGCGTCATTCTTTGCAAGAGCTTGATACTCTATCATCTATAATGGGATCAGCCTCACATCTGCAGCTCCCCGAATAAGATGCCACCGGATCAACACCTGAGCACTATGGAGGGCTCAATCTCGGAATCAGTCAACCAAGCGAGCTCTGCGGTTAAAAACTCACCTGAACGTACATATAAGGTTGAAACTGACAGTCCTGAACCTCCTTCGTCACCATCACGCAACCTCTTCGTGTCCCTCTGACGTCGACCGCTTCAACTGGCAAAAATATACCGGTATTTGGACGAAGCCCGCTTCCCTCACCTCACCAAAGCCTTCGTCCGCACTACTCAAGCCGACGGCTTCGCCTCCGATTCAGACCTTGACGACGAGGACTACGTACCTCGATCTCCTAAAATGGACTCCTTTGAGCCTCCTTCGCCAAGCTCAATACCCAGCTCACCGGGGACCGACACAGACCTCTTTGATCTGGATCTTGAAGTGGAGCCCCCTGCTGGCTGGATCGACCCGCGCCTAGCCAAAAACAATAAAAAGCGAAAATCAAGGAACAAACCGGGAAATCAAGGGCGACAACACACTAAGTCACCGAAGCTGCAAATACAAAAAGAATTGACTGATGCAGGAGTCGAACCTGCAAACTCTTGAGTCGGAGTCAAGCGCCTTGTTATTGAGCCAGCCGGCCTGGGTTGATGAAGGAGTGGTGGTAGTGGTTATGGGGTGATTATTATTATGGCTATCTAGACAGCAACTGCAGTAGCTAAGTATACCTATTTAGATACCTAGTGAACCCTTCCCAGTCGCCTCCCTCACGATAAACGAGCGATTTAGGCATGGCGCAGGACGGGGAAGCGCTTGGACAGCGACTTGGTGCCAATCTCCCCCACATGGTCGGTAACCAGGCACTTGTACTCCTCGGAGCCGTAGTACAGGGTGTTCTGGTCGTCGGGGGACGGGCCCGACGAAAGCTTGTCACCGAACTGCCAGAAGAGATCGCCCGAGATGCCCTCCGTGCTCAGCGCGGTCTTCTGCCACGGCTTCTCGATCTTGCACTGGTCCGAGGTCGCGCCGTACTCCTCGAACAGGCACGGCTTGTTCGCGGCCTTGCAGGCGGCACCGTGGGCCTCGATCCACAGGTTTCCCCACTCGTTGTCGGTGCCCCCTGCAGTTGGGTTAGCTCTGGTTACAAGTCGTGGAAAGGTGAACAGGGAAGCAAGCACATACAGGAATCCGGGTACAGGTGGAAGGTACCAAAGTCGATGGTGTCAATAGCCAGGTTCTTCGCGAAGTCGTTGCCCTCGTCGAAGCTGAAGGGGTAGGAGCCGTCGGATTTGGTCTTGAGACCGAAGCCCTCTGTTCATCTCTTCATCAGTATACCGGTCGTATCGTTCAAGCAGGAGGTATATGGGACTCACCATCGCCGATCGCAACCATGTGCTGCGAGTCCAGACTCTTGACGTACTTGCTGGTCTCGGTGATCCACTTGGTCAGGATGGACGTCTCGCACTGCTTGCAGCGGGGCTCGTTGCCCAGCTCCCAGGCGAAGATCGCGCTGGAGTTGCTGTACCGGCTGACGACAGCCTTGACGTAGGTCTTGAAAGCGGCCTGGGCTTTCTCGTTCTCGTAGAAGTCCTCGCTGGCGCTGCCACCGTAGGCCTTGGCGTAGGCGGCCATTCCGCCGTAGTCGCCCCAGTAGTTGACGAAGGGGATGATCAGCTTGATGCCGTGCTTCTCCGCAGAGGAGACGGCGTAGTCGAGACGCTGCAGGCCGTCGGGGCCGGTGTTGATCTTGGAGGTGCCGTCCGCGTGCAGCTGGAAATAGGTCTCGCCGTCGCCGGGCTTCTCGTTGACGTCGTTGAAGCCCCAGATACGGAGCACCTTGAGTCCGGACTCCTTCAGGTGGTCGAACACCTGGTCGACATCGGCCGGCTCCTGCTGGAAACCGAGCCAGTAGGCGTTCGAGCCCGCGAAGTAGTCCGATGCGCCGTTGAGGGAGAATTTAATGCCGTCCGTGGAGGGGGCGCCACCGGTGGCGCGTCGGCGGGGGGCAGGGTGGGAGGGGCCCCGCGGCAGCGCAGAAGCCAGCTGCGCGGTCGCGAAGGCGGTCATAAAATGAGCGAACTTCATGTTGGTGTTTTTGTGTTTTTCTTTGGGTTAATGAGTGTGGGTTGGTGTGTTGTCGATGGTAGATGTGGGAGGGACAATGGGTTTATATAGATCCTGTGATGGTATCCGCCGTGGTTGAGCGGCCCGTTTTCCGTTCTCCGCGAGTTATCCACCGTGTGAAATTAGTGCAGGCGTGAAACACTATCGCATGTGGCATACTGCTTGATACACACAGTGGAGATAGACGGAGCTTCAGATCTGCAACGGATGTCGATCGGCATGTTTAGTGTCGGTACGCAGAGAGGCGCGATATCCGTGGCCGATGGGGAATGGTCCGATATAGCCCTAGGCCGGCGTTTCACGTCGTCACTCCTGGATGGTGGATCTTTTCTGTCCATCGAACCCCTCAATTCTGCAGTTTTCGACTGATACGGGATCAGAACCATGATCACGATGATCTCGATCCCAATCTGGACCGGTTGCAGTAAGGTGGGCTGTTGTCCGTCCTGCGTCCGTCGCCAAACCGGAATAGTCCAACAATAGGCGAGCGTCAGAGCAACTGTTAATCCTTCCCACAGGCCTGAATAATCCGGGGTTAAGCGTCGGTCTAACTGGAATCAGCCGAAACAGCCCCTGACAGCTCGTCGTGTTGTTTGGCGCTAAGATATCCGAGTCCTGTGGGGAATCGGGAAATGTCGAGCACTGTTGGCCCTGGACAAGGACGTATGGGCTGGTGATCGACAGGAACAGACGGAGGTCCAGATCTGGAACGGACGCAGGATTTCTCTGGATGACAGTTGATCCTCTCTTCACGGTACTCGATTATTGCATGCAGCCCGTGACGTAGTCATGGGCGCGCGATCATGCGAGATATGGCCAACACAACACGGCCGAAGTGCCGTATAGATGAAGTGGGCGCCACTGGGATCGATTGAGGAATCCGTAACCATGAGATAGCCACTGGAAAGGGGAGGCGTGTTCATCATGCCTGTCAATGAGACATCCATCGCGCCCCACAGCCAGGTGTGCCTGCAAACGGAGAAAGTTTCCGTATCGAAACTCCTCAATCATTGACAGTCCTTCCAAGCTATCCCATGTGAAGCGCTTTATCTCCATTGTCGGTTGCAGGTTCTGCGAACTCATTTCCAGTCGATATGCCTATCACCACCCGTCCAACCGCGTCGACAGCCACGAGGTGTTGGGCTATCAGTCATATCAAACATGACCACAATACTGAATCAAACTGGTATCTGTCATGCACTGAAAATATGACTACTTACGAAGACCATAAGTGGCATGCTTTTGGGGCCTAGTGGTAATTCCTTTCCAGATTTGGTGCAGTGGCTGTCACCACTCCGAGCCTTCATGGGCCGACGGAGTGGTTCCGTGAAACCCAGACCAAAACATACTGCAATCAGACTTCAGTACACCTCAAGACATACGGGGCTCCACCAGCTGGGGCCTGGAGCCCTAGCGAACGTACCTCGGTGCGCAGCTCTGGACGACCCACGGCCGTCTACCCGTTTGGTCATGATGTTGAGAACCGGACAACACGCGTCCACAAATCCGCCCAACTGAATTATACCGTGCAACCCAGTTTCCAGACCGCAAGACTGGTCGTTCCAGGTTGTTGACGCAAGATTGACTCGTCTGGAGGCGACAGGAAACAGGATATCAGGCTTAGGTAATCAACCTGCCCAGAGCAGCCAATCAGGCTGCTCTTCACGCCAACAGTTACATCATTCTGTGGACGCAAGAAAGGAGACCGTCGCGTTGGGCATAAGAAGCTATGGCTTGGGATGTATAGGAGCATGTCCAGCTCGAAATGGATAACGATGGCGCAGTTTGTACAGTCGGATGTCTTGGGTTCGACCTTCGAAACCCCCAGCAGGTGAGCAGTCCTATGTCAGACCCATGATCGATATGACCAATTGACAGCGTCAGGTACACGGACCTGTGCATGGTGGACTCACGGGTCCGAAATAATACCTGGTATATCGACCGTTACTTCTTTCTCCAGCGGGATGTGTATAAGACTGACACTGACCGGACAGCACCGCATACGATCGCTTCTACCGGCAGCCCGTCATGGTCAAAAAGATCAACAGACCGTTTGATCGGATTGAAGCAGTGCGGTATGCGTATCAGCAAGTTCGACTCGCAGGGGAGCTACAACATAGCAACGTAGGTAGTTCTCTGGACCACCGGGGTCGGGATACTGATCGACTATAGCTCGTCCTTCTCCATGATGTCTATATCTCGCCAACTGAGGACATGTAGGATACAATTCAACACGTCATTTCCCCGTGCAGGTAGGCTGACAACACTAGTTATCTCATTACACAGCTCCATGGGATTCCGCTGGGCGGCCTCCTCAAAGATGGACCGCTGGATCCTCCACTGGTCCAGTTCCTGATGTATCAGATCCTAGTAGGTGGCCACCAAGCGGCGTTGTAGCATTTGGGACTGACTAGTAAAGCGTGGACTCAAATATATCCACTCTGCAGGTGTCATCCACGGGGACCTCACACCCAGTAAACTGTTTGTGGACCGGAATTGTGATCTGAAACTCAGCGACTTTTACATCGATCGAGAAGCAGACCCTAACGGCACCGACCACACAAGTCTCCACTACGAAGCACCCGAGATTCTGCTGGCATGGCCGGTGTATGATGTGGGGATAGATATATTCAGCGCGGGATGTATATTTGCCGAAATGATGCTAGGGAGGCCATTGTTGCCAGGCAAAGATCCTGCCCAGCAGCTGGATTTTGCCATCAGTCTACTAGGCAATCTGCCTCAATGGATGATGCAAAACACCAGAAAAGCAGTAGGTGGAAGGATCGCAATTAAAAAGACCACCAATTAATATATTTGGCAGGGTCTATACTCGCGTTCCTGGTCCCGCTACCAACCTCGCCAGATTGCAAGTATATTTGCACACCACGAACCACAAGGTATGTTGCTCTATCCTCCCCCCGAGATAGGCGAGACCACTTACAGACACCCCACAGCTGTCAACCTGTTGGACAGTATGCTGGTGTTTGATCCTCGCGCGCGTATCACTGCCGACGACGCCCTCACACACCCCTACCTGGAACGGTATCACGACCCGAGCGACGAGCCTGTCGCGAGGCAGAAGTTTGACTGGACATTCAATGATGCACAGATCCCGCAAGCGACGTGGAAGTGGATGATGTATGCCCCGCGTGGTCATATTCTACACAATATCCTACTGCCTCGTATATGAACTAACGGGCGATAAAGTTACTCCGAAGCAACCAGATACCATACAGAGCAAGTAGTCTGAATTGCCAAAGCACCATGGCTAGGATGGCGGATAGGCGAAGTAATTCCAGACGGTTTTGGCGGCAGAGACCGACATTGGCTCTGGAAACTAATATGTATATAGCTTAAATATAATTGCAGTAGTAATATGACAGACACGTCGGGGATATGGCCCACTGTCGACTCAGCGTGTCCGCCCGTGCAGTACTATCGGCCCAAGCAATCTATTTTTTTGTTCACTCAGCCAGGAGTAGTTAAGACCGTCTTGTGTTGTATATCACTTCCTGTTCCTCCCATCTGAGACCGTGTTGGGTTATAGGAGATCGTCTTTAAAGGGTCTTGGGAGGGTATGACCCCAGATGATCGGGCTATGCCACTGGACACCACTATATTCAAGCCAATCGCTGCCACATGTGTTATATAGCGATGTTCAAACAACATTGTTGTCTCTGGGAACTGATGATTGATCAGAGCGTTGGAGAGACAGGCCAGGATCTATCCTGTCACTGGAGCTGGGCTTGACCTGGAGTCATTCATCGATGGGTGGATGTGTCCAACACCGGTATGTCCTGTGGCATTTCACTCTTAAAAGATGTATCGTAGCCTGGCTATGGGTTTTGACTAGGCTCGGTATCGATATTTTCGTAGTGATATTCTTTTGTCCATGCTGAGTTGAGATATATATATAATGTCGAGCATGCCGGGTCCTGAAAAATCCGTAAGCATCGTTCGACGTGGAACCAGTCTCAACGTGATTAATCTACACCAACGACGTATAAGTGGGTTATTCGCCATTATTCTTATAGAATCAAGGCAATCTCTCGCACTGTTGAAACCCCAGACTTCGTACACTTCCAGAAGATACTCATCTCTTAGATCTGCCCCGCTGGGACCCACACGGCCCGCATCCCAGCCACCTGCCTGCATTAGCCCTAATCTAGAGGAACAACCACCTACGGTATAGACATGAAACGAGACTACAGCTGGTACCGACGTCTATTTCTTTGTCGAATGAGGTGTTCAGGACCCTAACATTGACTTCGGGCATCCATTTATATCCCACGATAGATAGAGAGGTGTATCGCCGCCCCACGCAGGTGGAAACATGTTCCCTTCAGCTGGCGCTGATCGGGCACCTCACCCTGATAGTCGGGTGGCTGGCCAGTGAACCCCACCACTAATGAAGATCGACAGGGAGCAGTGAGCCAGCGCATTGGATCCTCGACCACAAAAAGAAAAATCCATGTCCGTCTATCTAGCTACAAACTGGTGCCTCTGATCGAGTCGCTGCTGTGATTGCATCCTCGTCTGGTCGAAGACCACGATACAAGCCACTCAAAATAACAGCAACGGAATGCCGCTGCAGTTCCCCCAAGCCCACGGCGACTGGAAATTTGACCTCGTCGGTCTCCTAGCCATCATCGGAGAGTCGATTGTCTCCGAGGTTGTCCAGCCCCTAACCGCCTCGCGGACGATCTTCCTCCCCCGACTGCTCCCCGCGCCTCATGCATTGATCCGGCCCTCGCGACGGACGGCGCTCCCATCGCGACCGATCGACGGAATCGGCGTCTACTCGAAGGGGGAACTCACCAGCCTACCCTATTTCCCGGACATGATCCACCAGCTCGACCTGATTCGGCCGTACGAATTCCAGGAATGTACCATCAGGGTGGCAGACCAGGCGGCCTTCGACCGCCAGAAAAAGCTTGCCACGGTCAAGTCACACGCGCCGCTGAAAGTCATCACCGTCGCCAGCTCCCTCTGGACGGTGGGGATCCTCGTCTGGGCGATCTTGCTCGGGGACGGGCCCGCCGTGGTCGCCATCATCCTGGTGTCGGTGGCCAGCAGCGTCCACAGCGCTGCCTCCTTCTGGCAGTTCCGCATGCCGCGTAGAAAAGGGATGGACATGTGCCAGCGAGATGACCTGGTGCTTAGGACCCGCCAGGGAGCCTTCATCGTGGTCCATTGCAGCGAGGCGGTTGCCAGACTGTTGTACTCCAGCCCACTAGCCTGTGACTATGTGGCCGGCGGTAAGACTTTCCAAGTTCTCATCTCGGTGGGGACGCTTCTGTTGATGGTGGGAATTGTGGTCATGTCCAACTGCAGCTGGACCATGCAGGTGGTCCTGGGCGCGTCGTATCTCGCCCTGAACGCGATCTACATGGGTTGTGCCCTGACACCGGCCGCCAGTCGGTTCTGGCATTGGGACCTGTCATTGTTCGACATCACGATACACAATAAAATCTGTGATTACTATACCGAAGTATTGTGGGAGGCAATCCGTGCTACCAGGGAGCCAGACTGGGTGGTCCGGGGGAGGCATATGCCTGATACTCCAGCCTGGCACAAATGGCTTGCCGAAGCCACGATGAATTACGACAACGACCGTTGGACGCCCACGGAGGCCAAGGATCGGTGGATGAGTGAGGAAAGCCGTGGAACTGTCGAAAACGTGCCAGCCACCAACGACAAGGGCAGCTGGCCGACGTTGGATGGGCCCAGGAGGAGGCCTACGCTTTTATAGGGGAATTGATGTACGATACGTCGGGTAGATTTCAAATTCTAGAGGCAATTTGTGGTTTTCCCCATGGATAAAGTACTTGTGACATGATATTCCATTCATAAATTGTCTATTGTCGGGTTTGTCCTCTTGTAACTCTGGTTTGCAATCCGCAGGAGCATGACAGATCAACCAAATTATCCCACTTGACCACACAGCAAAGAAACATGATAATCTATATATACATGCTTAAAGACGAATCCAGTACATACGACCATAGGGTGTGGAGAACAGGGCTTCCCGTCCGCTCAGCCGTACTTAAGCCACACGCCGGCCGGTTAGTAGTATGGTGGGTGACCACATGCGAATCCCGGCTGTTGTATGTTTTTCTTTTTTGTTCTTATTTCATTTGTTGGTATTTGCTTCAATGTGTTTGACGCGAGACTTGCTTTTCTAGTATAGTGCTATCGCAGCTTGCCCTGGGTGGTCTGTTGCATCAAGGACGAATATCTAAACGACATCGTGGATGGTGGGAGCTGGGGTATTTATATTCCAGGGGGAAACAGACAAAGTGTTGGCCACCGCACCATAATGACAAATGGGATTTTGTCGAGGCTTGATAGGACTAGTATTCGAGCATAGAATAGGAGGGTAAGGGGAGTGGAGGACAGGTGGAGAAAAGTCCCAAAACCACCGGGGGATGAACTTTGATGAAAGTGAAAGTCGTGGGCAGGAGTGAAGTAAGAACGAGAAATTCCGATCAAGAGTTGCCATTGGAGAGAATTGTACTTGATCATATACTCAGAGTTACTGTCTATTATCTCATAATACTGGATTTGCTTCCTCTTCGTTCCAGCTTGTTCCTCCCCTGCTGATGCCCGTCACATTGACACTTGGTTCAGTGATGTAGTTGATTTTTGCAGAAGCTGTTAGTCCTCTATCAAGGAGAAGAGTCACCCATAGCATCACAGTGATAGTATATCTTGCTGTTTCTCCACCCCAGAAACCAACGTACAGACATAAAATTGCAACGCGGTTGTGTTGGTCTTGTTGCTGCTCCTACATCTCACCAGGGATACCGGGGATTGATCATTGACGCTAGAGTGTCCCGATCAATTTATCACGTTGTTTAGCCAGTACCATATTTACACTAAATATCAAACGTGCTGTCTTTATGGTGTGATACGCATGGTTAAGGAGGACCTAGGAAAATGGGAATGTCCACCCTGGCTGATACCCAAGGCGCTCTTGCATGGGACTAGTGATCATTCTGCATTTCGGGGGATTTCAATCATCCCATTCCTTTCTCATCTCTCGCTACCTAGAGTGCTCGTATCGTGGGCTTTGGACCAAATGGCAAATCAAGGACGCCACTGGCAGTAATAGATACCCAGGGAGACCCGATCCGCCGTCCAGCTTCCACCATCGCTGCGGCCCGGACAATTATTCACAATTTCATTGAAGGCAACCTCGCATTCCTGGGGGGTGTAGAATTTCCCGATCTTCCCGATCGAGGCATGGAGCCCATGCGAATCCTTCCAGCTATTATCCCAGTTGCCGTTGAATTTGTCAAAGTTCTGGCGGCACCATTCTGACGCGTACAGCTTCAGCTCGGGAATGCTCACGCAACCTGGGCCACCGCTCTGGAAGTAGCATTCGGCAGCCAGGGCACTGGGAGACAGTGCCAGGAGGGGCAACAGTGCCTGAATGACACGCATCGTAATGGTCTACCACTGCTGTCAGAGATTATTCAAACTGGTGCTTTCTGGCTTACCTCTGTCGTTGCGCGGGTCTGTGGAAATGAATCGGGGATATGCTGTGCGACTGCTAGAGTGGTGACAGCTTTGAAGGCGGTTGTGATTGTGGAGTGTGTGCTCTGTAGATTCTTTGCTCGGGGGTCATGGGAGTTTATATGCTGATGCCACGGCCATCAGTGAGACTATATATGAGGGAATTCGGTCGGTATTCAGCCAGCCACTTCTGGATGCGTTCGACTCTGCACCCAGTCATCTGCTGACTATGGGATGGGATGTCTACCACGAAAGTAAGCACAGCTGGAGACTAGTTAAAACTCACTGTGCAGGAACAATCAAGTGAATTTCCTGCTGTATCATCCTCATTGGAAGGTACAAAATGCTGCCAAGGGTGGGTATATTTTCTTCGGCCATGTGTGGAGTCAGCTGGGCGAGAGGATGGCCAGGATCAAGGCTGGTATGCAGACGCATCTGGGGCCCTCTTGTGTTCTTGCTATTCTGTGGCCTCACCAACAGTTAATTCATTGCCTCGAGGCACTGGAGGATTTGCCGCATGCGCTATGTCCGGCTCTCCTTCCTCCGACGCTGTTTAGATCATTTGGCGTCTTTCTATCATGCTGAATTCAGCTTCCTTTCCTACCACGATAACAACAGAACAAGAACCACGGACCAAAAACATGTCTCGCATAGTAGTAGGGGTTGGCACAAAGGCTGGACTCTCAGTTATTTTCCGGGTCTGCTCAGGATGCGTCCCGCTGCCTGAACTATTACATCGTGGCTTGGGAGCTATACTATTCTAGTATATTATTCTCGAGGTGTGTGTGTTGTTCTGGTGTCCATTCTTACAAGCGGAATCCTCTTATGCATAGTTCAGCCCTACGCACTAGTGCTTCGGTGCCAGGCCTGTGGCTTGCTTGTAACAAACACCCTCCTCCCATTTGACCCCGATGTTATAGGGCGCAGCTGAGATCGACTCAAATCGACCATGTCCCCCGCAGTCAGCAGGCCTGGTCACTTTTCATGTGGGTCCAAGCGTGGGAAATATTGCCACTTCGGCTACAGGCCGAGATTAATGCACCCAGGAGCAGCTGAGAGACGGGGATGTTGCGGATACTCTGCCACTCGACCAATGAACAAATGTCCCAGGGACTGGGCGTTAAAAGAATTATATTCTGACTGCAGATGGTGTCTGTAATAGGAACCATACATACTATGCGTTATTTTATCAATAGGTGCTGACATCTTTATTACTGTGTTGACTGTGCTGTCTGATAGAGATACAACTGCCCAGGGGGTCTGCCGCCAACGTATGCACTCAAAACATGTGCCAAACAAAAAGGTCTAGACATACACGCTACTCTCTGAGAATGCGTCATCGCACGCTGAACAAAACCGCCGATCTCCCGTTCCGAGTAAGCCCGGCCTCCCAGAATGAATAGTAAGGGATTTTGTCAACCTTAATAGATCAGATAAGGTTTTATACCCGTGTAAAAGAGATTAATATAGCCAGAACAGCATACTATCTTAAAAATATTAATCTTATTATGATAGAGCTTCTGTAATAATAGCTACTCTAGATCATATCTTTATATAATACTAAATATTACTTCTACACCTTTCTTCTTGTAACCGGGCTATTTCTCATGCTAATCATCCACACATAAATCAGCTACTTGGGAATCAGAAATATTACTACCTAGTAACCATTTTAATGGTAGGATTACATGGTGAATATACTGAATTCGAGAATATCTCCAAGAGGAACACAACTTCTGATAGTTAAGAATGGACTGAATCCGAGCAAGAAAGCAAGCAAGAAAAATAGAAAAGGAAATACAATGTTGCTTATATATGGGAAGAAAGATTATCAACCAATGTTATGTTACAGTCAGACCACTGGTTCGGTCACTGAATAATATCACTACCTTGTCTGGTTGATAGTAATCAGGAAGAAGAATTGTCAGAATTACCTACAGGGACATGATGTATGGATATCTATGTTGGGCTGTGGTGCGAATATCAAATCCAGTTCGAACCCTCCATCCTCACAGGACACCGCATATGCTCTTCCGGGTTACGCTATAACAGAGATAATGCGTGGGCCGTTTCCATTTCACAGGACGAGATGTCTTGTCTAGGATCACACAGCATTATTTCTTTTATTGAGAATCTATTCCATTGGTTCTAGCCGGCATTTTTGCTATATGAGAGTATAAGCTTTGTTGTGTAATTTGGTGGATTTGAATAAGGTTGATTAAGGGAGCTCTTGCCGTGGAGAATGCATTCCTGTTTTCACACGCGGCTGCAGTAACACAGGTCACATATGAGACTGATATTATACGCTTCTCCGCAATGTGGATCTTCCGCGCTGTAGGTCTCCCGCATTGTACGGCTCCTGCATTCTCGGTCTTATTATACCTGTTTGAAATTTATAGGTCTCCCACAACCTGGGCCTCCCGCATTGCACGCCTCCCGCATTGCACGCCTCCCGCATTGTACGCCTCCCGCATTGTACGCCTCCTGCCTTCTCGGTCTCATTGTAAGGCCTAGAAAAATCGAAACCCAGTACTGTAGGTCTACCACTCTAGATGTTTATGAGATTGCCATATAGTATCAATTCGCAAATTCCTCAAGGTAACCTCAGGCGATATGGGAATGCTAGGGGGATATTTCGATGCCACCGTCTCATCTCCAGATACCCTAGGCCCCATATCATCGTTGCAGAGAACTCCAGCTCTCTGTGATTCTATTTGTTTAATTCCCGCTTGTTATCTACAATATGCGACTCCTCGGCGGACACGGCTTTGCGCTTTGGAATCCACAGGGGAATATTCTTGAGGTAAGCATACCGTTTTTTAACCTGATAGCTGGCTTCATTCTGCTGTCTTCGTCATGCTGTACATTATGAATATAAATACAAAATGCTTAATAAAGAACTTCACAGAGATTAATACTCCACACTTGAATGACTTACCAGTTCTTCTGTCTTCTAACAACCCTTGTCTTACCGATAAGAAGTGTAATCAATCAAGGGGCAGAACAACGTGCGTGCATTTTCGGTTTTCTCTTAAAGTTATATATGGGATCACTATATTATATGAGTTGACATCTGTCGCAATGTAAAGATAACTATAAGACGGTACCCACAGAGCGCAAGAGTATCTAGATATCTTACGTAGCCGAGTGGTATTCTTTGCAACAACATCACTGATGAAGTTAGAGTAAGATTATTCATATGACTCACAGTTCAAGCGACTTTGAAGAACCCTTCGTGTGACAAGATAAATGATAATAGCACTAAAAGATGATATGGGTTTAAATTCTAATCATGTCACCTTATCTACAAATCATAAAGGATCACTCATCACCAAAGGCCAGGCTCTAACCCCCCTCCATCCGCTTTTTCATCCGAACGACCAAGGATTCTCAACCCAGTTTCTCTCTATCGTATGGCGTCGACTCCCAGCAGCCACAGACCTATCAATTATAGCGACGAGCGAGTCATGTGAATATTGAGGGAGAGACTCTAGAAGACTGTTTTGCAAAGCGGCAGTAGTGGTTTCTCATTCGAATTCCTCAATTTCGTCATGTGGTTTATGGTAGTCCTGATCGCCAGGTCCCGAAGACCTCGGTCATGCGGGGGAGTGGAGAGATAGATTTCTGAGATTGCCAATATACTGACATGGTGAATATACTGAATTCGAGAATATCTCCAAGAGGAACACAAATGATGATCCTTGCAAGTCTCCAGTTGGCCGTGAGATATTTGATGATTGCCAGCATTCAACCCCAGAAATACACGTCACATCGGTATTTTTGCCCCTAGTTTTGTATTGTTCAGATCAGCGGTCAGAAGAGAAGTCACATTCGGAATCCTGCCTCCTTGCAGCTCGGCCGTGTAGACGCTCACACTGCAAGGACTCGGTTGGCCAAAAGTGTAAGATAAAAGGCCAACGTACTATTTATCTTGATTCAAGGTTCCGCGTAGGGAACATCTCGCAGAACTTTCCTGTGACAACAGCTTTTGGTTGACAAACCTGCGAGAAAAGTCGATAGGTTCGATGGTCCGCGTCGCTCGCCTAACAGCCATTTGCGAACTTTTAGGCGTGAACGATCTTGCTTTTCAGTGTTAAGAGACCTACACCGAGTTAACCTTGTACAACCGCGACGATCCGCTTATCATGGCGTCGTCCAATGGAAACCAGAAGAAAAAGAACCATAGTCAGGGTTTCCTCGGCGCATTCCAAAATCTTGAGTCGTCAGTCAAAAACATTGTTCCTTTTATGGAAATGATAACAAGCTGCGAGGATTTAGTAAAACAGAAAAAAGACCTTGAAAGCCAGCTTGAAAAGGCGAAGACGGAAAGTACAGAAAGACATGTGAAGCTAAAAAACTGTGAAGAAGAGAAGGAGAAAATCGTGATCTTATTCGAACAACGTGCCTCGGCCTGGAAACAGCGAGAGAGTCAACTAGAGGCGCAGTTTTTGGAAAACAAAAACAATACGGAGCAGAACCAACAGAAAAAAATCAATGAGTTGACAAAAACATTGAAGCTTCAGGGGAAAAAAATCGAATCCCTTGAAGGCAAGCTCAGAGACGAAAAGGTCATTTCATCCGGGTTAGAGGCTCGGCTGAAACAGAGCCAGGACGAGCATAGAGCCTTCCATCAAGACATTGGAATTGAGAAAATGGATTTTGATTGGTATACTTCATCTTTTGTTGTGAATCTCCAAGTAACTGATGTTTGATAGTTTTGAAGGCTTCTCGTCTCTGGAAAACGCCTTGAGAAGCTTGGCTGAAAAGTTCTTCGTGGAATCTCCGATAGCCTTGGATGAAGTAAGATGGATAGTCACCCTCAAATACGCCACAACTAGGTCTACTGACTCACGATACCACTTAGGGGAGGCCCCCAATAAGTGACCGGCGTGTAAGACAAACCGAGGCAATGCAAAATTGCGCACATTCATTGCCATCGCTGGTATCTGCAGCCTACTCCCATAGCCTGGAAGTGGAGTCGCTGATTGCAGCTCGACTCTGTAAAAACGTATTTACGCCACTTTGTCTAGCATCACCAACAAGCCGCATGACTATGGGAGAATCAATCGAGAGAGCGGATACTGTTGAACCCACCCAGAAAGCCATTCTTCGCACGCTCTTTTTGAAGGCTTTTGGCCAGGAAGAAGAAGATGCACGGAGTCATAATATCAAGACATTTGTCTCTGATATCACAGAGGAGCTCTCACCGTTTCTACGAGAACAGGACGTCGAGGACTTTCAGAAGGAACTTCGTTCACTCCTCAACTCAGCGACATCTCTGTGGGGTAGAGTGCAGAGAGATCCGTCTTGGATTACAGCAACCTCCCGGACCTCCGTTCATTCAGAACATTGGAGGTCCAGGCAGTACGCTGGGGGGCCCGCCAAAGCACAAAGCCCAAGCTATCCACGCGTGGCTCTTTTCCCCCACATAATCCGTCACGGTGATAAAGTTCCTTTATATGCTGGATCTGCACTGTGGATCGAAAACCCGCGGCACAAAACCATTGGAGCGCAACAGACGACCAAGCGTATCGGCCTACCAGAAGACTCGTCCAACGACGTCGAATTTCCAGACAGACGGGTCATTCCCTTGGCTGAAAAATCGACAAATGGAGGGTTAGGGGATAATAGCTCGAAGGTATATCCCCTGGATGGACACCACTACGGGAAAAAGCGCGTCAATGGCAAGTCGCCATCTTGATAGTTTCAGAGGGTCTTACAGGCGAGAAATGCAGAGGGTTTCTTTTAATCTCCGCGTCAAAGTTTTCCTAGACGTGGGCCGAGGTGTCAGCAGAAAATGCCCAAGACGGTGACACAAGCCTTGGATATTTACAATTGTTGCTCGAGAATCGAAAAGATTTGTTGAAATGTCGAGTCCGAGGCATTGGACAATAATACCTATTTTTGTTAGAGAATCCCTATACAGTACTTTCCTTCCCATGGTGCCTACTACTCGAGATTTTCTCGCAACTCGACGACGATCTGCCTCAGGTCGACCGTCCTTTGCTCGATTTGCAAACAGCGCGTTGCAGAATCACTGCTCTGGTGCACTCACTCCCTGCTGGGTGGATATACAAAACGATTAGTTAAACAAGAACCGACTAACCAGAGCCTCGGATTATGTTTATTCTCTCATATCTTGGTATTTTTTAGTCTACAGCAAGAAAATTTTAGCCGTATCCACATATATTTTAATTTTACGTCGGATTCCTGAAAATCTACAAGTTTCTAGTCATAGCCAAACCTTTGTATTGATGACCGATTGTCGGACCTGGACTAACAGTACTATAGGCGCGAAGTCAAGCCAACGACAGTTTTCCTAGAGTGCTCGTAATCCTCAGCGCGGACATATAGGCGCCAATGTACTTACTCTCGTTCTTAAACGGACAAGGGAAGAAAATATACTTAAAATTAAGACCTTTGGGTACAGATAGAGAAATATAGTATTCTGAAGGTTTCTAATATAGTTATTATATTTTCCTTCGACCGGTGAGAGCCGACAATAAGATCAAACTATAACTGGTAGGATATGTACAACAGAAGCGATATTAGCGTGGCAAAGAAAGGCGCCAACAGTCCATGCTGTATCCCAACCGAAAAGGAAGCTAGCAGCTACAACCACGCCTAGCAATATAGCGACCAGCAAAGGCAGAATCACCTGGGGCTTATCCAGTGCCCAACCTCCGCAGACTACTATTACCACTGAATTCGATCTCTCTCAAAGCTGGACAGTGCCAACTGTTCCAAGTGTCCGCTAGGCTCAGGACATCCCTGTAATATAGCTATTAGAATTTGCCTCGCTTGAAATGGCTCATAGTCATCGCTCTATAGGAAAGAATCGTTGTCTAATGTCAAAACTTTGTCTCCGTGTAGGACGGAGATCTTAGGTACGGTCAAATGCTTGATCATTGTCATTCATAGTCCTTCGTGTTGGTAATTCGACCTTTGGGGGAGACTGAAGTCCATTTTGATTGATGAGGTTGATTTGTAGGACTCTGGGGTGAATATAAGGATCAAGAATTATCAGCCTCATCAAGCCTTGAGGCTGCTGTTATCCGAGATTATTTCGTCGTGGTATTTGATAGGTTCGTGTAGTTGTAATAATACAATCATGTTGCTGTCTGCTTTGGGCTCGTTGCATAATTGGGTTGGAGACATGAGTGCGGTTGGCAGCTCGACAGCTTTAGCAGGATTACGGGTGCGGCGTGGGGTGATATAATAAGTCAAAGATACCTAGATGACCACGTCACAAGGTGCGGGGCTACTAATCATTGCATTGGTCTCTCTTCCTGTCCTCCTGAGAGTATGCAAGAGATACCCAGCCAGAGAGACATAGAAATTCCCAAGCCACCCTCCAGCTTAGCTCGTATTCATAATGGAGATCCAGAACCAGAATCTCAAGCCGTATTTAAGATAGTTAAGTGGATTTTACTGAGTCAACACACCCTCTAAGCCCCACGACCCGTTTCCTCTACTTATTAAGAGATGGAGGGTGCATTCTTCTCTCGTTTTCCATGCTTCCAGCCCGATCCGTCTCTCTCTGCAATTGAGGAATTTTCTCGTCTAGCACATCATATGAACTGGACTACTGGTTCCAAAACATATAAAAGAGAACTGGTCAAATTTGCAGGCACTGAGTTTGGACATTATTATAATATTGGTAACAAACTTCAAAATTACCAGGCTCTTTGTCAGGAGTTGCGGGTCGAAGGGCCTTTTACGAACATCACGCAGTGTCGAAAGGTATGTCATTCCTTATCTGTAATGACAAACTGCCTAGACTCATAATATTAAACCATCAAGGCTCTTGCTCAAGTCCATGTCAACATATTTGACTTGATCGACTCTCGCCGCACAGGAGCTATCGTTCAAAAATTTCCTAACAACGCCGCGTTAAAGAAGTACACCAGAGACACCCAAAAAATATTCCCCAAGCAGGCGGCCAAAGCAGACGGCTTCCTTAAGGAACTACTACGCAGGATCTTGTGACTGGGTACGACTCACGCGGTGGTCCTTTCAACCTAATAACAGGGAGTCTTGCTTCTTGGCTGGAAGCTTGGAGCTGGCTTATGCTTTGGGTTTCAGAGTGTTTCCCTCATTCGTGCTCTTTCATTGATATGAGGTGCTAGACGAGAATACTCATTAGTTGTAAGTGGTGGATGAGCTTGGAGCCTACTGTCTTTCCGTTGTTAGACTCCTTAGATGAAGACGTACGTATATGGATAAGCTATAGACCTGATTCCTAGGTCAACCTTCGGGAAACTATAGTCCACATCACTAGGTGATATTCAAACACACTCCTGAAAGTAGTAGAGTAGGATGATAAACCAGAACTATAGATTAGGCTCTATTTATTTTGATTATTACTAGTTAGTAAAGTATAGAAAGTATGGATTTAGTTGATTCTAGAAATATTATATTAATCACTTGACCCTTAATCCTGATATTTACTTAGAATATCATATAGTCATCCTCTCTGAAATATTTCCATGTCAGCTACTTCAGCTATGAAGTATTCACGGTAGCATAATATCCCTTATTATTATTACTATATACAGACGAGGGCCTCATGGACAAGTTATGATAGAGTTATAACAATCCCACTATTCAAAGTTCCACAGTTCGGACACCGAGAATATCGTATGTGTATTTTCCAAGGAACACCAAAGCAAGCAAATAATAAATCAATGCGCAATGTAGCAAATAACAAAATCAATAGCAAAAAGAAAAACATACAACAGCCGGGATTCGCATGTGGTCACCCACCATACTACTAACCGGCCGGCGTGTGGCTTAAGTACGGCTGAGCGGACGGGAAGCCCTGTTCTCCACACCCTATGGTCGTATGTACTGAGATTCTCTTATCTGACGCCTTATAGGGGTAGTTGGAGCATTATATCCTGTAGCCCTTGGTCTCTAGTCTGGCGTTGGAAGGACAGAACTGGGGGGATGGTGGTATTCGTGCTTTATAGATTTGTCGATTATGTCTAAGCGGGCCAGCGCACTGCCAATCCCGTTCTTTATATTATCCAACTAGTAGCACGAACACCTCGTCCAGGATACTCTGGACAGGCGGCTGGGACAAGAGTTGGGTATATCTGCATTCTTCCACGCCATGACACCACAACCCTGACACACCTGTCAATCAAGCTCTTTCGTGACCTTTACATATATCCGGTTTTGGCCAGGCCGCGTCTGCGCGTTGAAACAGTCCCGCACGATCTCAACATTCGCTTTCGATGTATCGTACAGTTCGAACTCAAACTTCCGCAATACCGAGGCGAGGACGATGTTAAGCCAGCAATAGGTCATACTAAATTGGCATCAGCGTTTCTTAGCCATTCTGAACAATAGAGAGATGCTTTGTAAACTTACTCCGGCCCGAGACACGCCTGGTTGCCTTTGCAAAATGGAACCAGATACTTCTGTAGGCCTCTATCCGTCCATCGCTCAGGCTGGAAGCTTAGAGGGTCCGGAAAGATGTTTGGGTCACGGAGGATGAAATGGTTTGACATACTGACTGGGGTCTTCGAGCGAGTGTTACAATTAGTTGAGCCTCTGTCCATGTACAGGGGAACTTACCCCGGGTGGAATCTCCCAGCCGCGGAAGTAGATTGGCTCGTCCGGAGAAATTCGAGGCAGACGGGAAGTAACGACAGCCGAGATCCGGAGTCCCTCCTTAATCACAGAGCCCTGCTATGGGATTAGATTTGATGGGTCCTCGTGGGAGGGTACGAATCGGGTACGTGCCAGATAGGGGAGCTTCTCCAACTGGTCCCATGGAGGACAGTTTTCCTTGTCAGGAATTGCGAGCATAATCTCCTCTCGCAGTCGTCGGTAAACGTCTGGATTATCAATGATATGGAACATGGTCAATGCAAGAACCTGCGATGGGGCATCGGTGCCCGCGACAAGAAGAAACTTTGCCTCGTCGATAAGACGTGGAAGCTCTTTCTCGTCATCAGGTAACTGGTCATTGCCAAGTATACCAGAGAATATCGATCGCTCCTCTGTTTTTACGGGGACGGCCGATTTGCACATGTCGTACAGCTGTGTCATTCGTGTCTCGATGTCCTGTCCTTTTGTTAGGATATCCATGGCTCAAGAGACGACACATTACTTGCATATTCAATAGGTTGTACGTCCTTAAACGAAGACTTTACACAGGCTGAAAGCCACGTGGGAACGGTACGCGAAACTGCAAACAGGAACGGAAAGTGTCGAACGAGTAACAGGCTCTCGAAGATTCCGTTGACGCCCTTTTTCCACTTGTCCGATAAGACTGGCCCGTCCAGAGTCCTCGCGCAGTATCTATCCCCAAACGCGTAATGGGACACGACATCCACCGCAAATGACAGAAAGCAGGTATGAAGCTCGACAGCACTGTCCGTGTCCATCGCTCTGTGTAGATGCCGACATACTGCGTCTACCTTTTGCCGAATGACGGGTTGAAAGGACATGACCGATCGCCTGGCGAGGAATTGGCTGAGCATTCCTCGCCGCAGACGATGATGTCGATGATCCGCTGCAGCAAAGCTGGTCCCCTTCGCCATCGTCGAGACAAACCACCGTACTTATTCCGCTTCTTCGTCGGCCCGGCGTATAGCGTGGTGTAGAAATTTGGGTCTTTGATATGTAGTTCGAAGGGACTGATGCGGACAATCGGCCCATACTTTGCATGCGTGCGTTCGATCTCAAACATGAACTGCCCACCCCGAATCACATCGTAGTACATTTCATACCACCTTGTTGCGGCGGCAAGTTTGGGCCCGGGAAACTTGGCCAGTGGACTCAGGATCAGTCGGTGGACAACAGTGAGTAGTACATAGAGAGTTAAGGCAAGGGCTAGCACATTGCAAAGGACCGGATTCATCATGGTCCAGTAAGACCTGTCCCCTTAACTAGGGAACCTAATATTAGAAGAATACCCTCCATGCTATGATAGCATACTCACAGTTCATTTGTTCTTTGTTCGTTCTCTGTGTGAATTATTCTTGTAGCAGGATAGTATGGTTGAAGGAATTGGTGTCCTTTGTCTCTTGTTTTGTTTACCCTTGCAGATTCCCCAACGCTTGGCAGTCCCATTGCAGCGGATCCTATAGTTCCTGCCAGCCTACAAGGCCCCACATACACTGTCCTGGGACTGCAATATAGTAACATTCCGTATTAGTAACTGAGAAAGTGGATATCGTTTTTCTCCAGGCGTGGCACGGGTATGTTGGAAGTGCTACCTCTCGAATAGCAACCCTACATGCTGGACTTCAAAGTTTCATCTGATGGAGTCGGTCCAGAACTCAAGTGTTTTAAAATGTATAGGAGTGGAATAAATGGCATTATTTGGTTTATTGATGTAGGATGGGACGCTATCTCTATGACTCGTCGCAGGGGATCATGTCCTGTAACCTGTCATACGCTTCGGATAAGCGGCATAATATTGTCAGCGCAAGACAGGTCTTAACGTGTTTCATTCACTATCAAAGCTTTGCAGTATTTGTCGGGAATAGCATATACTCAAGTCTAGCCCTGTGCACAGGTTCCGTAGACAGAAATTTCATATCGTTGAGCAGTTCAGATTATCATATGAAATACTCTGTATTGCAACATGAGATAACGGCAAGGATAGTCACGGCGACTATAAGGCAGTCGCCTATTCAGCTGTGAACACAGTTGAATTAACCCGATGTCCGCTACTTTTATCGGCGTAAAGTTTCAGTAGAGATATTGTGGACGTGCTGATGTTTCATCGCGAAGAACCTACGTAATTAGCATTCCATACTACTAGTGTGATGTTTCCACTTTTTGCTGTTGTTTTCCAGTGGCTAATGCTCCAATATGATGCGTCAATTAGGTAGTGAGGCCAGATAACGCAGTAGTCAAGCTTTATAATTTCTTTTACCTGCAAGGTAGATATACACTAAACCATAAACTGGGAGTGATAGATCCTGTGGATGACTATATTTGCGAGATAAACCTAGCATAGGAGACCACTTAGCTGATAGCTGAGACAATCTATCTATAGTTTCGTCGACCTCGCTAATGCTTCTAAAATGGTCTTCTACTGCATAAAATGTAGATCTACCATAATCTACGACCCTCGATGTAAGGAAATGCCGTAATATTGTATAATCTTGTACTTATTATAACAGCCCCGATCGCGCGAGGTCAGCATCACCCCACTGCCGCGACGATGCTTACATTAAATATTATAGTGGATAAAGTATAGGTATACCAAATATTACCCCGAACAAACCATCATGGGTACCATTCAGTGTACCCCTCCCTAGAGAAGATAAAATTTCAGCAACGGCAAAACACGCCAAGTCGATAAGTCTGTGGTTGAGCTCAGCCTCGAGTGGGACAACTTTGGGCATAGGTATCCATAGCTTCTTCAACGGAGGCCCAGAACTTAGGATCATCCAAGGCGGCTGAGAATTTCCGGCACGTTTTATTATCTGTGAATGAATTGATGGTCGAAGCGTGCTTCCAAGCGATACTCGGGGCCTTGGTTGTCATATGGGTGACGCAGTTCTTGACCAAGGATGGCTCCTCGCAGAGGTCGGCGTCACCTTTTTTCGCGCTCGGGATGCCGTGAGATGAGGGTGTCTTCGCGTTCTCAAGCCTGGGGCAGGACTCGATGGCCATCTCGGAGACCGTATCAGACACCTTGAGCATTGCCTCGATGTCAACGTCGGACTTGTCGCCTCGATCAAGGTGTTCGGACAGGACCCTTTTCAGGGCCGGACGGGACTGCTCCTTGATGATATCCTCGTATGTCTGGAAGGACACGACACAACCCTGGTCACATACGTGGGCCTTGACCAGTTGGATGTAGTCATCCGCCTTGCTGAGGCCCTTGTGATAAGCGGAGAGACATGTTGGCGAGAGAAAAAAGGCCTGGGTGCTTACTGCCATGAGGGGCAGGACAAAGGTAGAGAATCGCATCGTTGCGCTAGCCTGGGAGGTTCCGGTGGATGGTGAAGATCTGATGATTGGCTTCAGCAGCGAATACAAGAGGTAATTGAAGGAATTTGGAAGGCGCTGTGGTTGATTCTGAGTGCTGGATCAAAGGCCATATATATAGGCAACCTGACAAGCATTGATAGACGTCTTCCCCTGATCATCAACAGTGTTCGTCGATAGATCGCCGCATCTATTCGATAACTGAATCTAGCTTTGAAACAGGTAACTTATTGACCAGATTACCCTACTCGACCGGCAACTCTCGTGCACTTGGTCCACGATGATAAAGGGGTGCGAAGATAGTGACATGATTAGACTTTGTTGATCCCATATAATTTGCCAGTGTGAAGTATAAAAAGCTGGCCATTTAACATATACACGCAAGGGATAGTATCATCTACTTACTGAGCACTCTTAATCAGCATTCACGACCAAGAATAGTAGATCGCTGGTCATTATAGTGATGGATCCTGTCCTATACCCCTGCCTGGGAAAAGGTCCATTGCGTCGTGATCTTCCGAATATACTATCCCACCATGCCATACTTTCGTATACCAATATTTCAACATATTTCCGCCACGTATGATCATGGGGATTATGCCCCCATACATAATGGAAATTGCCTTCACTATATGATACAGAACGATTTGACTTTTGCTTTCATCCCGAAAGTTAGGTATAAACTATGGGAACGCTCATTATTCTAAGTTTTCATACATAATAGTAGAGATCAATTTTGATCCAACCTCTCAGAGGTCTCATTGAAGTCCCAGAACATTTGCTGCAGGGCCTCACGCTCTGATTGCTGGGGTATAGAGCCTCTAGGCTCGAATTTGGTCTCAATAGTGACCCTGACTTGGCCACCAACAACTAGGGAATTGTAGCTTATTCCAATAGTACATTGCGTGGAAGAGGGTCTGCAGAATAAGGCACCGTTGAAGCGCAGCTGGCCTTCCTTAATAATCCGTTACATCGAATGGAGGTTTTGCGCCCCTTTTTTATTGACAAGCTGGCGGAGGCATCTCATCGCCTCCTGGTAGTCTTGGAGGATACGAAACGGCCTACAACCTTCCCCCTTCCTTCCCTGAATAGAAGGTTAGATCCTGAAGCTTGATGGTATGCATTCTTGCTGGGGTGTTACCGAATGCAAAAGGCTGTCCTTACCACCGATACTCTTCATCTCCCATGTGGTATCATTGATGGAAGTCGGAATACCTTTCTCTAACTTAAGCGCATTCCTTGCGCTAGAGTCAACAACAATACCGTTGTTGGCGCAGGCAGCCCGGTGGTTGTGTTTCTCCCCATACTTGAACTCCACCTCCTGCGCAAAGGCCTGGGCAACGGAGACAGCCCAGCTGGTGCATACACCAGTCCTTGTTGGCCTCGTTGGTAACCACCTTAATTATCATAATACGCTTCTGGAAGGGTTTTGTATAATTTCCTCCGGCTCCATTGGTGTTTAGGGAGTAATCGGCTCGGCATTATCAGGGGCCCCAAGAAGGACTGGGACCGCAGTCATCGATAACGAGGACTAGTGGGAATGTTTTCCACGGCAAATTTATGGTTCTGATGAACAATGGAAGATCTTGAGATGTGTGACGAAGGCGATCTAACGTGCTGCAAATCCAATGGAGGTAATTAGTATGTTTTGTCATCAGATCAGGGTTATCGATAGTCACTTGTCTTACCAGTTTTCTTGACCAGGGTAAATATCTGGGAAACTGAATGAACAGTTCAAAATTTATCCGCAAATCCACTCTGTTGATATTGCATATCAAGCAATTCGGTAGACTTGAATATGTGGTTACGTGCACGGGAAGGGAAGAAAG
The DNA here is from genome assembly GCA_023619815.1 of Aspergillus neotritici. Lineage (NCBI taxonomy): Eukaryota > Fungi > Ascomycota > Eurotiomycetes > Eurotiales > Aspergillaceae > Aspergillus > Aspergillus neotritici. The sequence goes on along the minus strand of JALZYL010000034.1, from coordinate 7,937 downwards.
GAAAGAACAATCTCGTCTTCCACCGTCACTTGCAAAGAGTATATACCCGATAGAAGCGAGAAGAATCAAAACAAGGCAGGAGCGAGCCACATAGCGTGGTATGATGTCTTGGTCAACATTCACTCCTAGAACTAGTTATTAGGAAACATGCAGTTCTACGCTAGAGTGAATGACACTGTGATAGCGAACGGCTATAGCCAAGATATCGAACCTTTAGCCTCTAAACGGTGTGGCCAGCAACATAGAGAAGAGATTACTATTATTGGCTGTATTTGGGACTGTAGTTTACAAGGGAAATCATGTAATTCGAACTATCTTCTGTCTCGAATAGATTTACATATCTCCAGAATTCTCGATATATCTCCATAATAAGTTGCTCATTCTTACCTTCGGGCTCATGGTCCATACTCTAGATTATAACCCATTCAGAACGAGCGCTATACAATTGCTAGAATGATATAGACAGCTTTGGGGTCATCTGGCTATCCCTTCGCCCCGCCCTAAGATATCTGCGAAATTAATCTCGTATTCATTCGACGATCATTACTTAAAACAGTGCCATCTGCACAGCAGGAACAAGTAATCCTGGAGACTTCAAGCCCTAGTATAATAATAACCATGTACTCCATGGCGTAAAGTCAAACCCCTTAACCCCTTCGGTCTTAAATCATTCCCATGTGCGTTTAGCACTTGGGTAAGTTTTCTACTCGCCAAATAACCGTCAGAGACTTTGCACGACCAGAGAAAAGCAACAAGCACAATAACTTACTCGTATTACAGTTGGAACTAGTATAATAGCCATTGACGTAGCAATAGCCATCATAGTCCCATGTGCTGTGGAAAATTGATAATTAGCCATCACGTTGACACCCCCTACCGCAGCTGTCAGACTTACCAGTTCCCCTTGTAGCAGTCTCCCACTGCGTAGCATTGGAAGTCATCGACGTATCCATCGTCGTATCTCGTGTCATAGTACGCATCCAGTCGAGGAGCTTGCCGACACTTGACCCAGCCATCGTCGCTTTTGATCGTGCACTGCACCTCCTTGCGCTTGGTCAGAGGCCTGCCAGTCACGGCGAGGGGGAGGGCAAGCCCGCAAATGGCATAGATGCTGAGACGCATAGTGGAGGGTAATTAGAATCGGCTGAGTAGGGTGTCTCGGACTCTCGGCTACTGAGCAGTATCTGGGGGTTTTGGCGACTTTATATGCAGTGTCGAGGGCCGGGGTACCGGTTGTCATATTCATCGTCTGCCCGGTGCCAAGTTGTCGGTGTACCCCGCTAGCTGCTAGCACTACCTATAAATAGACGCTTTTCATTTGGCAGGATACTACCCTAATTCCAGTCTAGATCCTGGTGTTCGTGGTGGATATGGATATGTTAGCCATGTGGGGTGGAAGACTTACTGCTGGTGTTGATTGGTGGATTGATCGGGGATGCCTGAGAATCTTGAAGCGGAGTTTATATGTGGCGCAACATATTCCTGGTCGAATACGAGCGTACTCATCAAGATCGGAAAGCTGGTTTAATATCGTGGTATTAGTCGGGGCTGGGCAGCTGAACCAGAGTGAAATAACCCGCCGAATGAATGGGATTTTCCCGTTCCGTGGTCTACCCTGGTAGGTCCACTGGGTCACGACAGAACGGTCTGCTGCAATTATCTGTCTAAATCTAATCCACATCCAAAGAGCCTATAGACTTTAATAAATCATGTAGAGTCAGCAAACCCTATATCAGACGTTCGGTTAACTAGCACCTCATTCCAGAACCACGACTGGACATTAGCCAGGTTCCCGTGCTTAAGAACCGGCATAATACCATCGATACCTAAAGAGATCTACCCGGGTTCATGAGAGCCTGCAATCAGCCATATTGTCATTTTCGTCTGATAGAGTCCCAATTGTGCTATATCTGGAGTAATTTTTGTGGGGGTTATCCACCTGTACTGATAGACATGGAAGGAAATGTGATATTGCTAACTTCGATTACGGCCCGGTGTAGATGGTTTCAGCCAATATCAAGGAAATTAAAAGATTAGAAATTATGCAGAAACACTTGAAAGGTTCATAAACCTCAATTTGATATTTCATGTGATCCCCCAAGTGCCCAGCTGAAAGCCCTCCCCATCAATCGCCACTCCAATTCCTGGCGGTTCCTCTCACAGCTCATGGCACACCGAGAGGTAATCCTGGATATGCTCAGGGAAGTCCCTCTCCCACAGTTGGTCACCGGTGAAATACTCCTCGGCCTTGCTGCATCGGGTCTCGGACATGTAGCGAAACAGGCGCGGTGCGGACTTCATCACTGCCGACTGCGACTTGGAACGGACGCAGTCGATGAAGGGCTCGATGGACTCGGGATCATGGCAAAGATGTTTATTTTCGAACTTGTCCTTGCACGCCTCGCCTGTTCCGAGCATCAGGTCCTCCAGGAAGTCGGTAATTGCGTCTTTGGCCTCCGGCGCTTCGCAGTACGCCGTCCCGTCGTCCACGAGTTCGCCGATGATCTGACTCTTTAGGGCGTGCTGCCACTGTTTCAAAGTGGGCTCGCAGCCAAGGCTGCATGCCTCGCGCTGCAGATGCTCGATAAAGAGAACGGGGACTTGGTTCGCTGCCTTGAGAGCCGAAAGGCAGGACGAGCCGAGGATAGCGGATACGGTGGGGAGCATCCCACTGAAGGCAATGCCCGCAATCCCAATGGTGTTGGCGAGCTTCATGGTGGATGTGTAGGACGTTGGAAGGAGGAAAGGTGCGGAATCACTGGAAGGTTTTTTGAGATGGTAAACGTTTGTTGTGTAGAACGAAGCGGGTGACTTGAGAGGTGTAGGTTTTATATAGCTGGGTGAGCTGGTCAGTCCCAGTAGTCCCAGGGGCACATTGCCATGCCTGGTCTGCCATGTTGATCTCAGATGGGGTCGTCATGCCCATTCCAGGGATATGTTGTTTCGGATGCCATCCCTTGTCTTCAATCCACTGGACCTATCGATCACTAAACCCGTGCCATTGCGACACGTCCATGAACTTCACACAACCAGATTACACTGTCGGCAGATCTATCGGGTGGGCATGTCTTTTCTTCTTGGCATATACCCACAAACGCAGATCACATATCCCTGAGGGATTGCATACTATTGGCAATATCTAGTGGGTCTGCAGGGGCTCTTATGCGACTCCCCAGATATGCGGTACCGGTACCAAGTTTAACTTCTATATGGTGCGTCATGTACCGTGTCTTGGATTTCCTTGCTTTACATATTGCTCCACATGTAGCATGCCACTCTAGCCAGGGTCTCCATCACAAATAATGTCAGCCACCATGTTTGTAAGAGTAATTGGTAGAGACACAAGACTAGTCAGAACACTAACCGGATACTCCGTGGTTTGGAACTGCACTATCTGTAATAGAATTCAGGGATAGGAGAGAAGGGGTTCCTGGAGAAATGTTCCATATGAGACTGGATGGAAAGCTCCGGTGCGTGGTCCACCACCTGATGGCTGATTGACTTTGTCGCACTCCAGACTCGATAGAAACCATATTCCCAATATCTCTATATCTTTCTGTGTCTATGACTTCGAGTTATTAAGCCAGATAGATTCATGGATGTTCATATGGCGCACGCAGTGGGGACTCCCATGTACCAACATTCCATACCTTCAAGAGCATTCCTGCCGCGTCTTGGGAACCCGATACCACTGGAAAAAGAAAACAATGGTCGCCGATGCTACATGTTTGGAGGTTCACAAAACTATTGTCAACAGCACAAGTTCAAACTTACTGGCTGACACATGCATCTGCTAAATCCAGTTGGTTCATTGGTTTATTCGCAATGATATTTATATTAGTGGTGACTGAAATGTGACACGCAATTATAAGAGGTCAATGAACACTCACAGTGGCTTTCAGATGGGCCATTATCTGCGAAGAATAGCGTCTACAGATTCTGCGTAGGTAACTGGATATCTCATGCATATGATATGACGTGCTGACCCCCTGACTTGACTCGTAGGAATATGAAATGTCCCATCCTCGTTATTGTCCATAGTTGACACAGGCCATCAAGGGCTACCTCATGGTCTTATCGCCAATGCCCAAGCGACACTCCGAATTGTCCCTTGCCGCCAGTTGCTTTTGGATACCCGTATGAGTCCAATCGGTGTGGTCAAACTCGACTGCAATGGAAATAATAGCCGCGTTTGTAAATCGACAGAGCTTAATATCAGACTCGCCTACTACATATGCCCGGATCGGCCTGGTGTGTAGCTGGGCCATTTGTTTCGGAACAGCTACCATATTCTTGACCCTTCTCATTGTCACCCTGTCGGCTTCAGCCAGGTCCCCAACGCTATTGTAAGAATTCCTGTCCGACCCTCGAAAAGCCTCTGGTCAACCGACAGTCTTTAAGATCCGTGGCGTAGCAAACAAGATGTGAACTTCGAAGTCCCGGACCGCTCAAGAATCAATGCCTTATGGAGAGATCGCTCGCCATTGTAGCCAGAGATGCGGCATAAAGGGAACTGCGGAGGGGATATGTCAGAAAGGTACGAAGGGATGTGTTAAGCAAATGACCCCAGGCAGCATTTTTCAACTGTATTTTTCAACTGTATGAGGCCAATCAGGGATGTCGGTATCGGAGAACGGGTCATGGGCGATTATAGGGCTCGCCAGGTCGCCAGGTCCGTCTGGCGAGCTCGCTAGGCAGTAATTTACTAGTAATTACTAGATCTATTACTAGTAATTCTTGTAATTAATCATAGTTTAACTAGTAAGTCTTTAGTATTATAAATACTAGTATTTTATTAGATAGATATCTAGTAAGATTCTATATTTTTACTAGTTAATATATAGTTACTTCTAGTAGTTTCTATTTATACTAAATAATTCTAGTAGTCAGATATCTAGTAAGCTTAATATTTTAATATAATATTTTTATATTTTATATTATATATAAAAAAAGACTAGTAGCTACTAGTATTATATAATTATATTTAATTACTTAATTTATATAAAGTAAGAATAATAACTAATAATTATTAGTATTAAATAAATAATTATATAGTAACTTATAAAGTATAAAGATATTAGAGTAAATTATTACTAACTAGTAGTTATTAAAAAAGATAAATAATTATCTAATAATATATAACTAGTAGCTACTAAAAGAGAGTAAATAATTATATAATAACTTATAAAATATAAAGATATTAAAGTAAATTATTACTAACTAGTAGTTATTAGAAGAGAATAAATAATTATATAATAACTTATAGAGTATAAAGATATCAGAGTAAATTATTATTAATTAATAATTATTAAAAAGATAAATAATTATCTAATAATATATAACTAGTAGCTATTAGAAAGTAAATAATATATTAATTTCTAAATTAGATTAGCTTATATTATAGGTCTTATATATTTATATTTATTATTAGAAATAATAATTCTCTTCTCTTCTCTTCTTTTTATAATCATCTCAGTATCTAGATAAGTTATTAAAAATAATTCTTATTTTATAAATTTTATTATTCTCTTTTTATTATATTATTATTTAAAGAATATATAATATTTCTAATTATTTTTTAATTACTAGATTTAATTAATTAATTAAGAAGAAGTATATAATAAGTTATACTAGCTTAATAACTAATTTAGCTTACTAGTATTAATAACTTACTTCTAATTTTTACTACTAATTATTTCTAGTTTTTAATAATTTTTAGTCTCTTCTATTCTTTATTAAATTATTTATTATTCTCTTTTTTTATTTACTTCTAGTAATAACTAGCTAATATATATAAGTTATTTTAGATAATCTTTATCTATTTTTAAAAGTTACTAGTTTTTATTATCTTATTAATTATTACTAGATATTTAGAGTTATTATATTAAATAATATTAATTAAAAGAATTTTTTTAAGAATATATTTATAAGTATTACTAGTAATAATAAGAAAGAGATAAATTAGATTAAGTTTATTAAGAAGTTTATTACTTCTTTCTAAAAGAAAGATTATACTTCTAATAATAATTATAAATAACTAAGAAACTAGAAAAAAAAAAAAGCTAAAAAAAAAAAAAAAACTAAAAGAAGAATTATATATATTTCTAAAGAATTCTATAATTATTTAATATTAACTAGTTATATCTAGATAAAAGTAGATCTATTATTACCTAGATTATATAGAAGTTAGTGTCTATTATATATTTTTAATAACTAAGAATATAATATAATATACTCTAGATATTATTAAATATTACTAATACTAATTATATACTAGATAATTCTTACTTATATAAGTAAATATCTTTATTATACTTATTTTTTATAAGTATTATTCTTTTTTATTTTTTATTCTTAATATATATAGTCTACTAGTTCTTACTAATTATTTCTAGTAATAATTACTTAGATACTATTATTTATAAGTATATTAAGAAATCTTATTAAATAGATTTATTATTTACTAGATATTCTTAATATCTTCTAGTACTAACTAGAAATAAAATAATCTTAATTTATAAAATCTAAATATTCTTAGTAAAAGAGCTAGTAGATATTATTAATATAAATCTCTTTATTTTTAGTTATTATTAGAAATTAATAAAATATAATATAAGTACTAAAATTATAAAGAAGAATAAGTAAGTTATAAAATATTTAATATTTTTTATCTATTTTTATTTACTAATAATTATTATTAATAATAATATTAAGTAAGAGTCTAAGTCTAAGACTAAGCTAAAGTAAGTATTATAATTATTTATTTTTTTAGTTCTTTCTATTAATTATTAATAATCTTTATATTAATTATTATAAGAGCTGTTATAAGTAGTATAATACTACTTATTCTAAATATACTAAGTAAGTATTTTCTAGTATTTATTAGTAGATTTTAATATTAATATATATAATAACCCTGCTAATTTAATCTAGTAAATACTAGATACTAGATACTAGATACTAGAAATTACTAGAAGTTATTAAATATAAGATAAAATATTAAATAGAAAGAATTATAGAGAAATTTAAAATAAGATAATTTTAACTAGTTAATATTAGATAATTTTATAATAAATTATATCTAGTCTTTCTTATTTTAATTTATAATTTCTAGTAGTTACTAGTTATTAATAAAGTAAGAGATTATTATAATTAATAATTATTATAGAGTTATAAGTAATATTATTTTAAAAAATAATAGATATTTTTTAAATTTAAAAAATAATAACTTAATAACTTTTAATAATCCTTAATCTTTTTTAAAAAATTCTAAAGTTATATATTCTTCTAAAAACTTCTTATTATTTTTACTTTCTTTTACTTATATTCTTCTTAAGTATTTTTAAGTACTTACTTTATTAAAATTAGAGCTTTATAAATAACTAAATTTCTAGTAATTTTTAAAAATTAGAATTTAATTATATTTAAAAATAATTAGAATTACTTATCTATAATTAAAAGAAAATATCTTCTTTAAGATTAGTTCTAGAAGTAATTAATTATTAATTAGTTATTATTAAGATTCCTGAGCTGTTAAATTTCTTAGTTATTTTTAATTACTTTAGATTATAATATTACAGAAACCCAACAAGATTAATACCTTACAAAGACAGCACGGCCAGGTAGAAGTCTAATACTAATTAACTATTAACAGGATCAAGATCCCTGACTAAAGAATATATAAGTTATATAATTATATACTTAAGTATCTACTTTAGAAAATATATAATAAAGTATATATTATATAACATGCTGATTAGATATATTTTATTATTTACTTTAGAAAGTATATAGAAAAGTATATAGATAGAGAATATATAAGAATACTTATTTACTTTATATCTATAGCTTTAGTTAGTTATATTTAATATAAGTTATATAATCTAAGTATTTATTTAGTCTAGTTTTTACTTATTTATACTCTATTAAGTATTAGA